>CAIGRL010225461.1:0-13892 GCA_903798325.1 Fraxinus xanthoxyloides
GCTTGGATTGCAGTTCGTGATCAATCAAGTTCAAGAGACAGCTACGGAACCTGTGAAATTCATCAAGGTAATCTTCTATCACAACTTTTATCTAAATACAAAGTAAATCCTTGTATGTGCATGTATAAGTAGATTTCCAACAATTATTCATCCTTGTAAGGTCGATGCTATAGTTAAGCCAGCAAACACTCATAGCTGATGGCATTTTTAGCATTTTATTCGTTTAAGAGTGGTTTCTCTTTCTGGTTTATATAAGAGTTCACGTTATTTTGACGTTGCATTTTATTATTGTTTCGCATGTTTTTTTGTTTATTTTGGCCGATAGCCATATTTTGCATAATTAAAAATAATTTCATAACATAATTCGTAAAATACAAACCATAAAAAAACATATCACTGAAACATCAATGACTTGCTCCTTATAGTTTTCAATTGTGATGGGATAGACTTCAATCCAACTTCCCTTGGTGCAGTAACTTTTTCCATTACACCATTTCGTTGGCAAGATAAACCTTGCTATCAAGTATAGCTTTGTTAGCGGATAGAGTCTCGCTTTTAAGCATATTTCTTTCAGTGGAAAGAGTCTCTCCTTCAATGATGGAAATATTGGCAGGATTAGCCTCGCCATTACTTTGAGTTTCATAGTGGGCAGAAAGAGGCTTACTTTTCAAATTTTGCCTTACAGAATTGCTATGACTTTGTTCCAGAACCAGCTTTGATTTCACAAATTTTTCATCCATGCTTTCCCAATACTTGTAAAATTATATTTACTAGTGGATATATTTTCAACCCGTCTTTCGTACATTGGATGTTTGCTTTCTTGAGAGGGGTTTTTTCAAGCATGTTTCCTTCGATTGTAAGGATGGTATTGATTGAGGAAGCCCTAAGGGCTACTTTCCTTAAGGCGATGAGGTACCAATCACTCATGGCTGCTTGATCTTCCCTGACCATGGCTATCCCTTTTGGAGTTTCAAATTTTAAGTATAGATGGTTATTTAACAAAACAAACTACTAAATTTAGAGGCAATAAAATTTAATATTTTCGTATGTCTAAATCCTTGGCAGTCCGCTACACCATCCCGTCACAGCTTCAATCAACTCGATCCAACCTGTAAAAATTTGTAAGAGTGAGTATTTTAAAAAAACACCCAATAAGATACGTGCAGTTTCTATACGTAATTATATAACAATAACATAGATAATTCATATCACATTTCTCTTTATGGAGTTATCGGTGACAAAGCGAGATACTCATCATTTCTCACTTTGAATTCCCAAAGGATTTTATATTTCATTATAAAGAACCCAAAAGAGTTCACATTCTGTTAAGTCGAACCCGAAGGTCCACGATAATTCATGCATAAATTATTGAACATAAAAATATAAGGAAACATATCACTTACACGAAAAGTATCTTACCTTGATTGATCAAACGAGCTTTTGAAAGAAAAACTAGAAATTTACAGCTACTTTATATGAAAGTTGTTGTGTACAATTTCTTTGATGTTGAATTGTGGGATAATTGCACATTATTTATAGTTGAAAAATCTAGTGGTTGAGTCATGGTGCAATTGTGATGGAAAATCGTATTTATCACAATTGATAAAAATTGAATTTCTAGTAAACAAATCACAAGGTGGCATGTGTAAATGTGGTTCTAATCCTAATACGTGATAGTGATGTCAACTTGACTTTAAATAGAATTCTAAAAAATACAAAAAAAATAATTATCTCATATCCATTCACATGGCTATCCTCATCCCAATTTACTTTGGTTTTACAAAAAAATAATTAAATTAATATTTCTTTAAACTTCAATATCTTGAGACTACTTATCATAATTAATTTTTTCTCGAACCTAATTTACATGATTAATTACGAGCTATCCAACGAGACCCATATTGATATAATTTTCGTTTTTTTGACAATATCTAAATATTTAGCCCAAATTTTGAAATTAATACAAATACCACTTTAGTCCCTCCACTTTTCAAAATAATAAAAATATGGCAAGTAAAATAATTAAATTTTATTTTAAAATTTTTGGGGCATTACAGTACTCAGGGACGATCAACCTGGATTTGATTAAAAGTACTTCTAAATAATATATTAACAGAGCTGCCATTATCGACCAGCATAAGGCTAAGGCCATTGCGAGCTATTATAGAATCGTAATGGAGGATATATGACTCATTGCTAACATTGTTATTGAAAGTTATTTGAAGAGATACAACTTGGGGATTACCTTGAATCTAGATGTTCTTCAATGTAGGCTTCCTAATAGCTCGAACATAATTCTTCTACTCATTTTTTGTTTCTCCATCGACATACGGACCTCCTTTAATGGTGTAGATCTTTCTTACTAGAGGTTGAGAGCATTGGTTACTTGTTGGTACTAGCAAAAGGTCCACATGTCTTGACCTACCTCCATGAGCTCGTTCTCTAATGCATGAATATAGAAGCTTTCGACCGATCCTTTATGTGTCTCGCCTTGTTGGCTTCCCAGCTTCGCCGTTGCGAGCTATTATAGAATACACTACCAATGCATCGTAGTGGGATATATGACTCCTTACTTATCATTGTTATTGAAAGTTATTAGAAGAGATGCTGGTTGGGGAATACCTTGAATCTAGAAGTTTATCAATGTAGGCTTCTTAGTAGCTCGAACATAATTCTTTTACGCGTTCGTTGTCTCTCCATCGACATAAGGACCTTCTATAATAGTATAGATCTTTCTTACCAGATGTCGAGAGTGTTGGTTACTTGCTGGTACTCGTACAGGGTCCGCATGTCTTAACCTACCTCTGCGAGCTCGTTCTCTAATATATGAATGTAAAAGATTTCGACCGTCAGATCCTTCTTATGTCCCACCTTGTTGGCCTCCCAGATTTATCGTTGCGAGCTATTATAGAATACACTACCAAACATCGTAGTGGGGATATATGACTCCCTGCTCATCATCGTTATTGAAAGTTATTGGGAGAGATGAAGATTGGAGGATTACCTTGAATCTAGAAGTTATTCAATGAGGCTTCTTAGTAGCTCGAACATAATTCTTTTACACATTTGTTGTTTCTCCATCGACATAAGGACCTCCTATAATAGTATAGGTCTTTTTTACTGGAAGTCGAGAGTATCAGTTACTTGCTGGTACTTGCACATGGTCTGCATGTCTTAACCCATTTCCACGAGCTCGTTTTCTAATGCATGAATATAAAAGCTTTCAGCCGTCAGATCCTTCATGTGTCCCACCTTGTTGGCTTTCCAGCTTCATCATTTCGAGCTATTATAAAATTCACTACCAATACATTGTGGTGGGGGGATAATGAAACCTTGCTTATCGTCATTATTGAAAGTTATTTGAAGAGATGCAGGTTGGGGATTACCTTGAATCTAGAAGTTCTTTAATGTAGGCTTCTTAGTAGCTTGAATATAATTCTTTTACGCATTTGTTATTTCTCCTTTGACATAAGGACCTCATATAATGGTAAGGATCTTTCTTTCTTACTAGAGGTCAAGAGTATTGGTTACTTGCTGGTACTTGCAAAGGGTCCGCATGTCTTGATCTATGTCCACGAGCTCGTTCTCTAATGTAGGAATATAAAAGCTTTTGACCGTCAGATCCTTCACGTGTCCCGTCTTGTTGGCTTCCCAGTTTCGCCCAGGTTTGAAGCTTGAGCAAAACATCTCATTTTGTGCTTTGGCATTTTTCTTTTCAATTCTTAAATGACTGAATTTTTTCCTCCCACTCTTTCCGCTTCACTGGGCGCTCTTTATTAATTTTTTATTTTTTAAAAAAATTCTTTTATTTGACTTCTGTTTATTAATTTTTTTTATTTGTTTAAAAACCCTTTTATTTGATTTTGATTTCTAGTTTCTAAAAAGCTTTATATGTACAAAAGTGAAAATGACTTTATCCAACAAAGAGTTAAATAATATTTAAACTACAGTATTATCTAAATTATGTAATTATGATTTTGAGACTTATTATTTTGTTGAAAACTTCGAAAGCATATTTAAAGTACCTATAAATTTATTAAGTATGATTTGTGTAGTTGAAAATTGAAAGTATGAAAAATAAACTATTTTTTTCATTTCAAAAACTTAAAAGTTGTATAATTGTCTAATTATAGGAATTTTACAATTTTAGATATTTGGTATGTTTTATTTTAATTATTAAATGATTTTTAGAATGATTAAAAACTTAAATAATATTAAATATAAGAAAACACATTTTTATGTCTAGGCCTCACTTAGGCTCGCTTAAACTCGTAAAGCCTGAAACTTTGCCTATAAGCCTAGCCACGATTTACGCTTTTCAGAATACTGTCTCAAAGCACTTATCCATGTTGTGGTCCCTGCTACAATGAGTTTCAGGAAAATTTACCTTTCGATTTTTCGGATGTGCTTATCAAGTTGCTTGTAAGGGAGTTAGAGAGATCGCGTGTTGTTACAACCCATTCCATCTAGTCAAAAGTCAAGATTTTATTTCCAAGTCAATAGTGGAATTGTCAAAGTCATAGTCAAATAGGACTTTAATGAAGTAAATTCTTTTAATGAGGGGTTTATTTTGGCAATTGATAATAACTGAGGTTTTAAGTTGGATTAAATTGGAAGTTAGGGACTTATTTTTTTCATTTTGGAAGTAAAGGACTTAATGTCACTTTGTTTGACGGATGGGAGACCTCTTGTGCAAATAACCCACTTATTTGGTAATTAAAAACCCGTTTTCCCAATCATTTCACAAACACATGCATGAGAAGACAAAGACCGAGAAAGAAAGGAAAGAAATGGGAAAAGAGAAAAAAAAAATGAGAAGATGGAAAAAGGAAAAGAAGGAAGAAGCTACCAAAGAAATTTAGAGTTTGGGCTCTCAATTTCCTCTTCTATTTTGAGGTGAATTCGATTTATATTTTGGTTGAGTATTGTGATGAAATTTTAGGGTTTTTAATTTATAGCTTATAATTTAAAAATATGATTAGAGACTGTCTATTTGGGCATTTTGAGCTATTTATTCTAGTGGATTGGAAGAAATGATATTTGGATGTTAGGGTTTTGGTATATGTGGTATAATCCGAAAATTGGGGAAATATGACATTTTTCGTTATTTTCTTTGTGATTGTTCCGTGATATTGAGATAGATTAGATGGAAATAACTTATTTTGTGCTTGAGATCTTAGTTGGATGAATGTTGAGATTATAAGAAAGGGATATTTGATAAGATTTATGTATTTAGCTAAAAGAAATTTGATATGAGGAATGTGGATGGTTATTGACATAAAAATCTTATTGAACTTTGTCGGAGCATATGAGAAAAAAATAGTATTAATGTGTTATGATAGTAGAGTGATTTGAAAATTAAATGATTGTACATTTGAGTATGGTTATTATTGAGAAATCCCTTGTAACTTAATATGGATGGAATTGAAGTGGTTGAAGTGATCATTTAGGAGGTGATTTGGACGTGGGAACAGCATATCAGCCCCGTTAGTCCAGCCTATCTTTGTGAGTGGAGAACTTACTTTTCCAAAAATAAGATTCTTAACTTGTAAACTTATAATCATGTTGACTTAATATAAATGTTTAATATTTTAGATCTTTCTTACTGGAGGTTGAATTTTTAGAGAAGCATATTAGTTACATGAAATATTTTATTTCCGAGAAATTAGTAAATGAGAATGATTATGTTGATGCTATCAGAAAATACCCCGATGTATTTATCTTATTCTAGTGCACTGAGGGCCTACCATCGTGTACAAGAGTCGTGTGTTTGACTCCTATACACTGAGGGGCTACAGCCGTGTGTAAAGGTAACTCTTATCCATTGAGGGGCTACAACCGTGTGTAGGGGTACCTATTAGGCACCGAGGGGGCTACAGTCGTGTATAAGGTTAATTATGTTATTTTCACTTTATACACTGAAGGGCCACGACCGTGTATAAAGGTAACTCTTATCCACTGAGGGGTTATAGCCATGTGTAAGGGTACCTATTATATACTGATGGGATACAACCGTGTATAAATATGATTACATTATTTCACTTTGTGCACTGAGGGACTACAGCCGTGTACAGAAGTGTTGGTTGTCAGTTTATGTGCATATAACTATAACTTTCAAATCATCAGCAAATGATTACATGGGGTATATTTTGATGTGATTATCCAGTACATTGTGGATTATTAGCTTTCCAGCTTATAGTTTTGCTTATGGATTTTAGATTATGGTTTTAACTTATTGAATCCGACTAATGTACTTACTCATTGTGTTGTATCAATCATTATCGTTTTTAGATATCGGCTTGAGCTTAATTTATGTTTAGTACTAGCATTATGAATTTATACGATATTATAATACAAATTTCTAAGATAATGAGTACATCAAGATAAGTGAAAAATCAATTTTTATTTTATAAATTTATATACATAAATGGACTGGATAAACATTGTCCAACACTCTACTCACTGGGATTATCATCTCATGTATTTTTCTTATCCTTTTCCTTATAGGAGGCAGTTGATTGAGCAGGGGTGTAGGTTATGTTGATAGTTTTTGCAGCCACTTCCACCACCTATTGTAAATTCTTTTGCTTAAACTGTGTATTCATCAAGTGAATCTTTTTCTTCATATTTGAGGATTTTTGTACTTAAATGTATCATTGATCACGATGGAATGTTGTAAACTAAACTAAGTCGCTATTATCTTTTGAGAAGCAGTTGTGATGCATTATGATGTAGGCGTTGTTGGTTGAAGGAGTGATTGATATTATGATGTTGGTATTTTGGTGTTTGGAAATTTTTCATGCTTACAGGATTAAGAATTGTTCCATTTTTAAATCAGACTTTGTCAAAATTTTCAAAAACTTTCATTTGGTCAAAGGAAGTTATAAATCAAAGTCAAGTTATAGTTGCCTTGGTGATAGGTCCAGTGACTAGCTGGCACCAACCATCGGCGCACATTACGTCTTGAGTCTAATAAGGAGTTTTGGGATGGGTTGTGTCAAGTGGTATCAGAGCATTGTTCAGGAATCTTTGGGATATGCTGTATTTATTTTGAATTTTTAACATGTTATGCATATTGTAGGTAAAAGATGCATAGTAGTAGAGCAAGCATACGTCAAAACCAACCACCTGAAAATCTAAATGCCCCAATAGGAGAAGATGTCGGTGAGGCATCTGTTCATCAGACATATTGACTACCTATACAGGGTAATATGATTGGAAATGATCCCCTATACGACAGACTCGCTACTGTGACTGCCTATATTATTCCCAACTTAGATAGAGATACTAGCATCGAGAGGGAAATTAAGCTCGGTACTAAACATTTTATGGGCACTGCCAACCCTGCTGATGCTGAGGAATGGACGAAAACTTTAGAAAGTATTTTTCATGTGATGGGCTGTTTTGAGGAAAAGAAACTACGCCTTACTACTTTCTTGTTGAAAGGCGTAGTAGCTGATTGGTGGTTTGCTTTTCATAGTAGGTATCGTGATTCCAATGACATCATGTAGGCTATTTTTAGAGATGTTTTCTTTGAGACATACTATCCTCCTTCATATAAAAGTGCCAAGCAAAATGAGTTCTTTAGGCTGACTCAAGGTTCAATGACTGTTTCTGAATATCACACCAAGTTTGTGGAGCTCTTGAGATATGTACTAATTCTAGTAAATGAAGAGAATGACAAATGCAGACAATTTGAAGAGAACTTGAGGCCTGACATTAGGGTGATGGTGACGAGGCAGGGACATCAGATTTGGTCCACTAGTAGAGACGGCATTGAGAGTCAAGGCAGCATTACAAGCTTGACAGAGTCAAGAAATTCGGTTGGCCACTCGAGGAAATCAAGCTCAGACAGGAACCTCTAGTGGACAACATAAAAAGAACAAAGGAAGATTTTGGCTTAGGGTTACTCATGCTAGGAGTTTCAAGTCGAGAACTTAGAGCTCTGGATCTAGTCAAGGATCCGATCATAGTCAGAGCTCTGTTCTCCAACTAGTGTACTGCCAATCTCTTGTTCAGAGGTCTATAGCTTTGAGACTTGTCGATGGCCTTAGTAGTACCTAGTATCTGCCTTTTCATATTTGTGAGAAACTCCATCTCGGCGAGTGCCTTAAGGTTATTAGTGGATGCTTTGTGTGCGGATAAGAGGGACATTTAAGGAAAGACTGTCAAACCCGATATCAGGAAGGAGGCTTATATAAGGGAACGATTATATAGATGGGGACTAATAGTGCCAGACTGAGACAAAATCAAAAGGGAATTTCGACAAGTAATTAGAGGTCGACTAGCAGAGTACAATCTGATGTAACTAGTGGCAGTGGTTCCAGGCAGAGGAGACAATCAGGACGTACTCAAACTCAGGGCAGGGTGTTTGCGATGACACAACAAGAGGCCTAAGAGTTACCCCGACGTAGTTATGGGTATGTTATCTGTATTTGGTAGAAAAGCTCATTCATTAATTGATTCAGGTGCTATATATTTCTTTATTTCTCATGCACTTGCTAGCCATGTTGATTGGATGTTTGAACTTTTAGACAGTGAATTGGTAGTAGCGACTTTCATAGGGTACACAAAGATTGTGGGATTAGAGCGGGCAATCATAAGTTGAAAGCAGATCTAATTCTACTGGATATTCATGATTTTGATGTTATTTAGGGAATGGACTTTCTATCTAATCATCGTGCCACAGTTGATACATGATTTTGATGTTATTTTGGGGTTGGAATTTCTATCTAGACATCACGCTTCGGTTGATTATTTTCGCAAGGAAGTGGTATTTAGAAGTCCTGGAGAGCTTAAAATTGTTCCTACTGAAGAGCGCATAATTTTGTCATATTGTGTGATATTGGTCCTTGATACCCGGAGAATGCTAAAAAAGGGTTGTCATGCATATTTAACTCATGTGATTGATACTCAGATCACTAAGCTAGGAATTGATGATATAACAGTTGGGCAATATTTTCTTGATGTCTTTCCGGAAGACCTTTCGGGAGTACCCCTTGTTAGGGAGATCGAGTTGTATATTGATTTGATTCACCGAGACAATACCTATTCCACAAGCACCTCATCAGATGGTTCTGAAAGAGTTGAAGAAATTAATGGTACAATTACAAGATTTGGTTGATAAGGGTTTCATTAGATCCAAGAGCACCAGTTTTTAGTTGTGAAGAAGAAAGATGACACAATGAGATTATTAACTGTAAACAGTTAAATAAGGTGACTATTCGTAATAAGTACCCTCTATCCTACATTGACGGTTTGTTTGATCAGCTTCAAGGTGCCTTAGTATTTTCAAAGATTGATTTGCGTTCAGTGTATCATCAGCTCAAAATTAGAGATGTTGATGTACCAAAGACTGCTTTCAATCGTGATAAGCATGCCGAACACTTGAGAATTATTTTGCAGACTTTGAGAGATAAGCAGTTGTATTCTAAGTTCAGCAAATGTAATTTTTGGCTGGATAAAGTTGTGTTTCTAGGCCATGTTATCTCTGTAGTAGGTATATATATAGATCCTATAAAAACAAAGGCGGTGATGAAATTGGAATGCCCTACTAAAGTGACAAAGATACGGAGTTTCCTTGGATAGCAGGTTATTATCGTCGGTTTGTAGAGAATTTTTCTAAAATTGCTCTTCCTTTGACTAGATTGACTCATAAAAACTCCAAATTTGTGTGGACTGAGGAGTGTGAAAAGAGTTTTCAAGAGTTGAAGAAAAGATTAGTTTCTACTCCTATACTTATTCTTCCATCTCCTAGCAAAGAGAGTGTGATTTAGTGATGCTTCACGCCAAGGATTGAGCTGTGTTTTAATGCAGAATGGAAAGGTTATAGCTTATGCTTCGAGACAACTGAAAAAGCATAAGTTCAACTATCCAACGCATGATTTGGAGTTAGCAGCAGTGGTATTAGCACTAAAAATTTGGAGACATTACCTTTACCGATCATAAAAGTTTGAAATATATCTTTGATCAGAAAGAATTGAATTTGAGACAAAGAAGATGGTTGGAGTTGATAAAGGATTATGATTGTAAGATTGACTACCATCCGGGGAAAGCTAATGTAGTTGCAGATGCTCTTAGCAGAAAGACTAGTTCTTCATCNATGCAAAATGGGAAGGTTACGGCTAATGATTCAAGACAATTGAAGAAGCATGAGTTAAACTACCCAACACATGATTTGAAGCTAGCTACAGTAGTACTGGCACTGAAGATTTGGAGACATTATCTTTATGGTGAGAAATGTCAAATATTTACCGATCATAAGAGTTTGAAGTATATATCTTTGATCAGAAGGAGTTGAATTTGAGACAGAGAAAATTGTTGGAGTTGATAAAGGATTATGATTGTAAGATTGACTACCATCCAGGGAAAGCTACTGTAGTTGCAGATGTCCTCAGAAAAAGACTAGTTCACACTCTTCATCCAGTCTTGTATGTACTTCTTTAATTTGTGAGTTCAAAATGTTGCGTGCTAAATTGTCAGCTACTACTTCATGGGCTGTATTAGCACAATTTCATGTAAGGCCTACTTTGATTGATAAGGTTATAGAAGCTCATTGTCAAGACTTGATATTAAAGATGTTGAAAGCAGAAGTGAGTGTGGGGTTAAGAACAGATTATGTGATAAGAGGTGATGGTGCATTGACTATGTGTAATAGATTATGCGTTCCAGATATCCCAGAATTGAAGAGGGAGATTCTAGAGGAAGCACATAGTTCTGCTTATACTATGTATCCAGGTAGTATTAAAATGTATNTTGACAGCTACTACTTCAAGGGCGGTATTAGCTCATTTTCAGGTAAGGCCTACTTTGATCGATAAGGTTATAAAAGCTCAATCTCAAGACTCGACACTAAGAATATTGAAAGCAGAAGTGAGTGTCGGGTTATGAACAGATTGCGTGATAAGAGATGATGGTGCATTGGCTATGGGTAATAGATTATGCGTTCCTGATATTCCCGAACTGAAGAAGGAGATTTTAGAAGAGGCATATAGTTCTGCCTATGCCATGCATCCGAGTAGTATTAAAATGTATCACAGCTTCAGATATCATTATTGGTGGCTGGGTATAAAAAGAGAGAGAGCAGATTTTGTATTCAAATGTCTGGTCTGTCAACAGGTGAAACCAGATCGTCAGAAAATAGCAAGACTTTTGCACCCATTGCCTATTCTAGAATGGAAACGAGTGCACATTACTATGGACTTTTTATTTGGTCTTCCTCGTACTCAGGATGGTCATGATGGTATTTGGGTTATTGTCGATCGTTTGACCAAGACTACCAGATTTCTGCCGATCAAAGCTACTTATTCTTTAAATAAGTTAGCAAAGTTGTATGTGAATGAGATAGTTAGCTTATATGGTGCTCCAGTGTCTATTTTATCTGATAGAGACCCTCGGTTTACATCTAAATTTTGGCCTAGTTTGCAGGAAGCCTGGGTACTAAGCTACATTTCAGTACGACTTTTCATCCTCGGACTGATGGCCAGTCAGAGAGGACCATTCAGACTCTTGAGGATATGTTGAGGGCTTGTGTTTTGGAGTTCAAAGGTAGCTGGGATACTCATCTGTCTTTAATGGAGTTTGCTATGACCCAGCAGGAGGTAGAAGAGTCACCAGGTGTGGTAGTGGGTGTGTTATCTGTTTTTGTAGAAATGCTCGTTCTTTAATTGATTCGGGTGCTACACATTCCTTTATTTCCCATGCACTTGCTAACTATACTGATAAGATGTCTGAGCCTTTAGATAGTGAATTGGTAGTAGCGACTCCCGTTGGGGATTCACTTTTAGCTAATCGAGTATACAGAGACTGTGGGATTAGAGTGAACGATCATGAGTTGAAAGAGGATCTAATTCCACTGGATATTCATGATTTTGATGTTATTTTGGGGATGGACTTTCTATCTAATCATCGTGCCACAGGTGATTGTTTTCGCAAAGAAGAGATATTTAGAAGTCCGAGAGAACTTGAAATTGTTCTCACTAGAGAGCGCAGAATTTTACCATCTTGTGTGATACCTGCCATGGATGCTCGGAGAATGCTTAAAAAGGGCTGTCGTGCATATTTAGCTCATGTGGTTGATACTCGGATCATTAAGCTGGAAATTGGCGATATACCCGTTGTGCTAGATTTTCTTGATGTCTTTCCAGAAGACTTTCCGGGATTACCCCCAGATAGGGAGATCGAGTTCTTTATCGATTGAGCCCTGGGACAGCACCTATTTCACAGGCACCTTATCGGATGGCTCCGAAAGTGTTGAAGGAATTAAAGGTACAATTACAGGATTTGATGAATAAGGGTTTCATTAGACCCAGTGTATCCCCATGGGGAGCGCCAGTTTTATTTGCAAAGAAGAAAGATGGCACAATGAGATTATGTATTGACTACCGACAGTTGAATAAGGTGACTATTCGCAATGAGTACACTCTACCCCGCATTGATGATTTGTTTGATCAACTTCGGGGTGCCTCGGTCTTTTCAAAGATTGATTTGCGTTCGAGGTATCATCAACTCAGAATTAGAGACGTTGATGTAGCAAAGACTGCTTTCAGGTCTCGATATGGCCATTATGAAAAAAACCACTACGGCAAACCAAATACTAATGCCCCAGCTGCATTTATGGACTTGATGAATAGGGTGCTCCACCCATATCTAGACAAATTTGTGATTGTTTTTATTGATGACATATTGGTATATTCTCGCAGTCGTGATGAGCATGCCGAGCACTTGAGAGAGAGTTATTTTGCAGACTTTGCAAGATAAGCAATTGTATGCCAAGTTTAGCAAATGTGAATTTTAGCTGAATGAAGTTGTGTTTCTGGGCCATGTTTTCTTTGCAGAAGGTATATATGTAGATCCGATAAAAACTGAGGCGGTGATGAGATGGGAACGCCCTACTAAAGTGAAATATTCTCGCAGTCGTGATGAGCATGCCGAGCACTTGAGAGAGTTATTTTGCAGACTTTGCAAGATAAGCAATTGTATGCTATGTGCAGCAAATGTGAATTTTAGCTGAATAAAGTTGTGTTTCTGGGCCATGTTTTCTCTGCAGAAGGTATATATGTAGATCCGATAAAAACTGAGGCGGTGATGAGATGGGAACGCCCTACTAAAGTGACAGAGGTACGGAGTTTCCTTGGACTGGCAGGTCAGGTGAAGAGTTTACATTGTATAGTGATGCTTCACGCCAAGGTTTGGTTGTGTGTTGATGCAAAATGGGAAGGTTATGGCTTATGCTTCAAGACAATTGAAGAAGCATGAGTTAAACTACCCAACACATGATTTGAAGCTAGCTACAGTAGTATCGGCACTGAAGATTTGGAGACATTATCTTTATGGTGAGAAATGTCAAATAGTTACCGATCATAAGAGTTTGAAGTATATCTCTGATCAGAAGGAGTTGAATTTGAGACAAAGAAAATGGTTGGAGTTGATAAAGGATAATGATTGTAAGATTGACTACCATCCGGGGAAAGCTAATGTGGTTGCAGATGCTCTTAGCAGAAAGACTAGTTCTTCCTCTCAATATGGCCATTATGAAAGACTAGGTCTCGATATGGCCATTATGAATTCTTGGTGATGCCGTTTGGTTTAGCTAATGCCCCAGCTGCATTTATGGACTTGATGAATAGGGTGTTCCACCCATATCTAGACAAATTTGTGATTGTTTTTATTGATGACATATTGGTATAGTCTCGCAGTCGTGATGAGCATGCCGAGCACTTGAGAGAGAGTTATTTTGCAGACTTTGCAAGATAAGCAATTGTATGCTAAGTTCAGCAAATGTGAATTTTAGCTGAAGAAAGTTGTGTTTCTGGGCCATGTTTTCTCTGCAGAAGGTATATATGTAGATCCGATAAAAACTGAGGCGGTGATGAGATGGGAACGCCCTACTA
>CAIGRL010225517.1:0-11975 GCA_903798325.1 Fraxinus xanthoxyloides
TGTAAACTTTAAATTTAGATTGTACCCTTGCTTTTCATTTAGGTTTAATTTTTTTGTTGTAACTATCGGAAATATATGGTGTTTTGGGAAAATCGATTATTTACTATTTACATTATATATATTATTTAGATGCACTATGCAAGCAAAAAAAATATATATGTATAGGAAAGCAAATTTTTTATCCCAAAATAGGTAGGTGACTTTTATTAACTCGCACCAATATCCAAACCGATTAACCAAACCAAACCGACCTAAACCAATTTGATTTGATTTGGTTCGATTCGATTTCAACGGTTGAATTGGGTCGATTAGGTTTTTAACGTTGTAATTGGCAATTCTGTAAACAAAAGAGCTGAATTGTAATTTGTGTAAAAAGTCAAGGAGTAGTGTGTAAATAGATAAAGTTTAGGTTTTTAGGTCTAAAGTTCGAGAATTGCAGCATGTCGGGAGGGCTCAACGACAGAATTGTCTAAAAAAATTTATTTCGCAATTGAAAGGCTTTTTTTACTTTCCTAACATACCTAGAAATATCAAAACACTTCAGAACGTATTTTCACAAGGGTTGAATATTGAGAGAGCTTCATCTGTGAGATATTCTTCATATTTTGTCTTTCAACCTTCGTCTATTGATATTGTTTTGGTGAGAAAAATATCGTCCACATAATCCAAATATCAAACATGTCTTGCTCTACATCCGTCAGAGTTCTGAAGATCGAGGAAAGTTGACTAGAGTTCTAGTCTGTGATGTAGGGTGCACGGGATCCGCGGAAAACTGTAGGAATTGTAGTCAGGAGATCGAACAGTACGGGTCGTCTAGTCTGATAAACTGTAAGTTGTTTGAATCGTTTGTAGTGGATTGCCTAGCAAAGTGTCGGAGCTTTTCCCAATTGAGTTTCTCCATGATCATCCGTGTGTTATTTACTATTTTATTTATTGTTTTAATCATCTGCGATATTAAATATAGGAATAAATTTATGTGATTGAATAACCATCGAAAGATAATTAATTGGTGACATGTTGCTAATTAATTAATATTTTAATTCCGCATAATATACTTATTCACCCCCTTCTAGGTATTGTTAGGTCAAACTATGCGTTTTTCAATTGGTATAGGAGCCTTAAATCGATTTGTGACCTTTATTTCATAATTCTAGATGAGTCCGTCACTGTCCGTGCCTCTGTTATTTAACGGAAGCAATTATGCCTACTGAAAAGTTAGAATGAGAGTTTTTCTTAAGGTTTGGATGAATGTATTTAGATTAGTGTTTACACCAACTATTGCTGGTGTAGTTACACCAACTGATATCTCACTATGGACTAAAATTATCTGGATAAATGTAATTGGAATAGTAAGGACCTTCATGTCCTGTTCATGGCTGTGTCTGCTAAAATTTTTGGGAAAGTCTCAATGTGTGAAACTGCTAAAGAGGTTTGAGATATCTTAGAAACCACACACGAGGGAACTGAAACGGTTAAAAATTCTAAATTGTAGATGTTAACCACTAAGTTTGAAGAGATTAGAATGAATGACAATGAATAGTTCGATGAATTCTATGCGAAGCTAAATGATATAGTCAACTCTAGCTTTAACTTAGGTGAAAAGATCCCCGAGTCCAAATTGTTAGAAAAGTCCTTAAATCCAGGCCCGAGAGGTTTAACCCTAAGGTCACTGCGTTAGAAGAAAGTAAGGACTTAAATGTTTTTAAGATTGAAGAACTCGTAGGATAAGGGAACTAAAACTGTTAAAAATTTTAAATTGCAGATGTTAACCACTAAGTTTAAAGAAATTAGAATGAATGACGATGAATCGTTCAATGAATTCTATTCGAAGGTAAATGACATAGTCCACTCTATCTTTAATTTAGGTGAAAAGATCCCGAGTCTAAAATTGTTAGAACGGTCCTTAGATCTATACCCGAGAGATTTAGACCCAAGATAACTGCAATAGAAAAAAGTAAGGACTTAAACGCTGTTAAGATTGAAGAACTCGTAGGATCACTTCAAACTTACGAACTCATCGTCTCTCAACCCGAAAAGGTTAAATTCATCGCCTGAACACCATTAGAGAAGAAGAGAGCGAGTCCACTGATTTGGTTTTATTTATTTCAAATTTCGCCTAAGAGAGGCCGCACGACCGCGTCCACTCCTAGTACCTCCACTTCCTATAGTAGGACTACATTTATTTCTGATGTCGCCCAAGACATGTTTGGGTCAAGTTTTCTTTGTGTCCCATTTTATTCGAGCTCGATTCATCATGTCTAACCTATCTCCTGACCTCGCCGCTATTTTTACTTCTCGGGGTTGGGTACCACTGCTAGTCGAGTTAGTCTCTCCTTCGAGTCTTCTTATTCAGGAGTTTTATGTTAACATCCATGATGTTAGTGGATCATCTTTTAGGGTTTTTCTCGGGGTAGGACAATTAAGATCATTCCGGACGTCATTTCGAATATTATTCACATTCCAGTGGTTGTCCACCCCTTATTCCCTTATCTTACTCCTCATTTTCTTCTGGCGAACTACTTAGTCCGTTTGACGGTGTTTAACACACCGTTGGAGGGAGGTCTAGGTGTTGTTCGCACTGGTTCTCTTCTGACTGACCATATTTTATTGCGTATCATGTGCACAAACTTTTGGTCGGTCTCCTATACTTCTTCATTGCTTATGGAGAATGCTCGTTTTCTTTACGCCCTGCTGCAGGCGACTCTAACGACTTCCTTCTTTTATATTCCCGCAGATTCTGAGGATGTTCCATGTCACGGAGACGAGGGTAAGGCTACCATATGCTTACTTGATTTATAGGTTATTGACAACTTTAGGAATCAGTTTTCCCAAGGGAGGGTTCAAGATAGGTTTCCCGACCGATTGACCATACTACTATAGCCCATAGTAGGTCTCATACTTCTTCCGAGCTAGCATAGCCCGTTGACCCGACTGCGACGGTTGATCATATTGATGACCTTATTTCTTTTTACCCTTCAGATTTTCCGTCTTTTTCTACTGCTCCTTAGCTCTCCGACATCCCGTCAACTTCCACTTTGGCTTCTCCACCTTCTGAGTCTGTTCATCTTCCTACCAAGTCTGCACACTCTACATCTGCTCCCATTGACTCTTTTGTCACTCTCATGGGATAGATGACCGTGCTTATTGAGCAATAGGCTAGCATGATGGCGGAGATCACACAGCTGCGTGCCACCATTGATCAACAAACTACCGAGTTCACTAGACTTCAGGGTGTTGTTGGATATATTCAACGTGGACTTTGTTGGATTCACCATCCCTGGGATGACGATGCTGCGTCCGAGGAGAGGACAGATTCCGACGATGTTGCTGGTGCTTCATAGCTTTAGGTGCTTGTCATTATGTGACAAAAAGGGGGACTAGTATTTTAGGCATTTATGTATATTTGATAGGGGGAGCGAGAGTAGAATATCTAGATGTTTTGTTCTTTATTTGATGTATCTATATTTCGAGTATCTAGATGTAATTAAATTTTTTGATGTATATAAAATGATATTTGATGCAAAGGCATGTTATATTTTACTTTCAGTTATGCTAAATTAAGCTTGATGTTTTAGTAGTATTGATATATCTTCTTGGCATGTTGGGTTGTATTGGTACTATTTCTTAATTTAGCATGCATGTTTGAAACTGAAAAATGCTATATGATACTTACATTACCTAAATTCCTTGAACTGCTTTATTTATATTGTTTTTCATACATTTTACACTAGCTGTTGAGTTGTTTGTTTCAGGAACAAGTACTGATTGAAATGTAGAAATTATTTAAATCAGTTACTTTTGTCATAGATTTTTGAGTCTGTAATTTACTTTTAATTACTACCTTGACTTTAGTTAGGAGTTTTTTCACAAAATGCTAAGGGGGGAGTTTGTTTGGTTTTGTAATGTTGTAATTGACAATTTTGTAAATAAAAAGGATTGAATTGTAATTTGTGTAAAAAGTTAAGGAGTAATGTGCAAACAGATAAAGTTTAGGTTTTTAAAGTTAGGATTCGAGAATGGCAAAAGAAGGAAAATACGGTGTGAATTTTCTTTAGATTGTTGCCAAGGGTTGGCTCGAACGTCAAAAGCAAAAACCGATAGATTGACTATCGTTGAGCCCTCGTTCGAGCCACATTATTGTCTGAGAAATTTTTATTTCGTGATTTAAAGACTTTTTTTCTGGCCCATTACTTTCCTAACCTACCTATAAATATCAAAACACTTCAGAACGTATTTTCACAAGGATTGAACATTGAGAGAGCTTCATTCGTAAGATATCCTTCATATTCTGTCTTTAAACCTTCACCCATTCATATTGTTTTGGTGAGAAAAACATCATCCACATAATCCAAATACCAAACATGACTTGCCTCCACATCTGTCAGAGTTCCGAAGATTGAGAAAAGTTGACTAGAGTTCCAATCTGTGAAGAACAAGGTGTTCTTCGTTTATACATGAGAGATAGACGATTCCACAAGACTAGGAGTGCTGTAGGGAGGCAACGGAAAGCTTTGGCGAATTATAGCTAAAGGTTGATGTAGGGGAGCACGGGATTCGCGAAGAACTGTAGGAATTGCAGTCAGGAGATCAAATAGTACGTGTCGTTTAGTCTTATAGACCGTAAGTCGTTTGAATCATTTATTGTGGTTTTCTTTGCAAAGTGCCTGGAATTTTTCCCAATTGAGTTTCTCCATGATCATCCGCATGTTATTTATTGCTTTATTTATTGTTGTAATTATCTGCGACATTTAAACATATGAATAAATTAATATGATTGAATAACCATCTAGAGAATTGATGTGATTGAATAACCATCTAGAGATAATTAATTGATGACATGTTGCTAATTAATTAATATTTTAATTCAACATAATATACATATTCACCCCCTCTAGATATTGTTAGGGTCGAACTACGCGTTTTTCATGGTCGATTTGAGTTAGAATTTACCTAAACCGATCAAGTTGGACTCAAAACAATCCCAATCCAAACCATGCACAGGCCAACCTACCAAACAAAAGCTAATGTTTATTCAACTACAAGTTAACCTCGATTTTATTAACAAAATAACTCAGTCAAGAATTGGGGCAATTGAATAAATTAATAATTTCAATAAACCAATAAGATGGTACTTTTCTTAAAAAGTCTATAAATATGTGGTTTTCACCCATGGCATAGATTAATAATTCGTTACAAGTACCAATATAATCATAATCATATTTCTTGAAATATGACTTTAGTGTAATTAATTTTTCTTGAAATTTAAATATAATTCAATCTAATAACAATTAACATGGAATAACTACGAAGTCACAAACCATCTTTCACCTACTTGATTTCCTTTGTAGTTTTAGCGGGGTGTATTCAATTGTGACTTTTGAAGACTTTGGTGGACTTTTTCTAGTGATGACTTATGTTAGTTTTATGGATTTTTTAGAAATTTGTATGTAATTAATAGAAGTCTTTTGTAGACTTTTATAAGCTTTCATTTTAGAGACTTTTGTAGAATTAAAGAGACATTTGAAAACTTTCATTTGAGATAGTGTGTGTCGTCTAGTCTGATAACTTTTATAAGTCGTTTCAATCGTTTGAAGTGGATTGCCCGGCAAAGTGCCCAGAATCTTTTCCGGTTGAGTTTCTCTGTGATCATCCGTGTGTTATTTACTGCTTTATTCATTGTTTTAATTATCTGCGGTATTTAAACATAGGAATAAATTGATGTGATTGAATAACCATTTTGAGATAATTAATTGATGACATGTTGCTAATTAATTAATATTTTAATTCTACATAATATATCTATTCACCCCTTCTAGGTATTGTTAGGGTCAAACTATGCGTTTTTCAATTGGTATTAGAGCTTTAAATCGATTCCTGACCCTTATTTCATAGTTTGAGTCAGTCACTTTCCCTACCTTTGTTCTTTGACGGAAGCAATTATGCCTAATGGAAAGTTCGAATGAGAGTTTTTTTTAAGGTTTTTGATGAACGTATTTGGATTAGCGTTGAAAATGGGTGGGCTCCACCTACAACTGTTGCTGGTGTAGTTATACCTACTGATATCTCAATGTGGACTAAAACTAATTTGGATGAATGTAATTGGAATAATAAGGGCCTTTATGCCCTGTTCATGGCTGTGTATGGCGAGGAATTTAGAGAGTCTCGATGTGTGAAACTATTAAAGAGGTTTGGAATATCTTAGAAACCCCACACGAGAGAACTAAAACGGTTAAAAATTCTAAATTGCAGATTTTAATCACTAAGTTTGAAAAGATTAGAATGAAGGACGATGAATCGTTTGATGAATTCTATGTGAAGCTAAATGACATAATCAACTTTAGCTTTAACTTAGGTGAAAAGATCCCCGAGTCCAAAATTGTTAGAAAAGTCCTTAGATCCCTACCCGAGAGGTTTAAACCCAAGGTCACTACAATAGAAGAAAGTAAGGACTTAGATGCGTTTAAGATTCAAGAACTTGTAGGATCATTTCAAATTTATGAACTCATCATCTCTCAACCTAAAAAGGTTAAATCCATAGCCTGAATACCATTAGAAAAGGGGAGAGCGAGTCCACTGATACTGAGACTCTTAGGGATGAAGAAATAACTTATTTCGTTAAAAAATTTCAGAAGGTGATGATGAATAGAAGAAAGCCCCAGGAACGGAAAAGTGAGGTCCCTAATAAACTCTCGAGAGGTAGACGTGAGAAAAACACCTCAATATGTCCAATGCCATGAGTACAAGGGGTATATGGTCACATTAGGAGTGAATGTTCTAATCTGAAGAAAAGTTCAGGTAAAGAACGTCGTAAAGTTTTAACCGCGAGTGATGATGAGTTAGATTTCAGTTCTCAAAATGAGACATCTGCTGGTAAGGATGAGCAAAATTTCATGGCCTTCACTTCGATTGCTACAATCGAATCTGACTGTGAGATTGAGAAACTTGAAAGGGAGGATGGGAGCGATCAATCTATAGAAGAGTTTGAGGACCAACATTCACGAGTTTTATCGTAAACTGCTTGAAGAGAGTCTGAAAATTGAAGAGAGTCTGAAAATTAAGAAGGTCAATAAAGCTGTTTTGAAAAAGGTAAATGAGCTTGAACTTGAAAGAGAAAAATTGTTAGGTTCAGGACTCGACTAAAAAATTTAGTGAGTTGAAACTGGTTAATGAAAAATTGGAAACTAAAATTAAATCATTAACTAATGATCTTGATAAATCTAATGCTCAACTCCAATCTTTTATGAGTGACTCGCAGAAGCTGGATACTCTACTTAGGATGAACAAGCCTGCTAATAATAGGCATGGTCTGGGTTATGTTCATAACGGTGATACCACTACTAGTACATCCAACACTAAATTCGTCCTTGCCACTAACAAAGCTCGTGAAATTACTTATCCTAAACCTAAAGGAAAGCATGCCATAGGATTGAGACCTACCAGATAGCGTAGGGTCAATCGTCCTTCATACCAGCAACAACCATCGAGAAGGTTTGAACCTAGGTTCATTCCCACTTGTCACCATTGTGGTGCAATGGTACACACAAGACTTAGTTGTCGACAATTTGTGACTAGAAGTAAGAAACATGACTTCTCTTGCAAGGTTAACTTTCTTAACAATCAAGTTAGTCACTTAACTGAGATGATGACTCGGTTTAACCAAATTAATTGCTACTTCTCAGAATGTTTGGGTTAAAAAGAACGACCTGGAAGGTTGTGAAAATGGTCGTGGTCTTAACGGTAAGGGCTTACACATTTCGCCCTGATTCGGTGTCTAGTTCATGCAAGTGTAATCCATTCATTCTTACTGCATCCCATTTATTTTGTATATTTTTTGTTATTTCTATTTCTATGCATTTATTTGCTTAATGTATTGATTTCAAAAAAAAAATGGAAAATGGAAAAATTACAATAATATTTTTTTGGCTAACGACACATTGTGGTGATTAAATGTGTCATGCACAACCAAGTGTGCATTTATCTGTTTTACACTGTTCTTTCCATTACTTGGTCCGGTTTAATGTGGAATATTGAGTATATGTGTCGTCATGTATAATCTGCATGTGTCGGTCTTCACATCACTGCATGTCGTTATGTATTCATGTTCGGGCACAGTTATGTTAATATATTTACCTCATTTTTTGTGCATTCATGCATATCATGGTCTAGTGTATCTCTTATATCGAGGTTTTAATATTTTGGTTCTATTCATTTTAGATGCCGCCTAAGAGAGGCCGCACGACCGCGTCCACTCCTAGTACCTCTACTTTCTATAGTCGGACTACGTTTATTTCTGCTATCGCCCAAGATATGTTTGGGTCAAGTTTTCTTTACGTCCCATTTTATTCGAGCTCGAGGTCATCATGTCTAACCTATCTCCTGACCTCGCCGCTATTTTTACTTCTCAAGGTTGGGTCTGCTAGTCGAGTTAGTCTCTCATCCGAATCTCTTATTCAGGAGTTCTATGCTAACATCTATGATGTTAGTGGGTCATTTTTTAGGGTTTTTCTCGGGGTAGGACACTCCTTATTCCCGTGGTTGTCCATCCCTTATTCCCTTATCTTACTCCTGCTTCTCTTCTGGCGGACTACTTAGTCCGTTTGACGGTTTAACACACCATTGGAGAGAGGTCTAGGTGTTGTTCGCATTGGTTCTCTTCTGACTGACCATATATTATTGCGCATCGCGTGCACAAACTTTTGGTCGGTATCCCATACTTCTTCATTGCTTATGGAGAAGGCTCGTTTTCTTTTTGCCTTGCTGCAAGCGTTCTATATGTTAGTGACAGCCTTAGAAGTCAGTTTTCCTGAGGTGGTCCAAGACAAGTTTCCCGGCCAATTGGCCATACTACTATATTAGTTGGTCTCATACCTCTTCTGAGCTAGCATAGCCCATTAACCCGATCATGACGGCCAATCCTATTGATGACCTTATCTTTTTTTACCCGATCGTGACGGCCGATCCTATTGATGACCTTATCTTTTTTTTACCCTTCGGATTTTCCTTCTTTTCTATTGCTCCTCAGCCCTCCGACGTCCCATCGACTTCCACTTTGGCTCCTCCTCCTTCTAAGTCTGTTCTTCTTCCTACTGAGTCTGTACATTCTACTTTTGCTCCCATTGACCCTTCAATCGCTCTCATGAGATAGATGACCATGCTTATTGAGCAGTACGATAGGATATGACGGAGATCACACAGAGCGACTGTTGATTGACACTCTACCAGTTCACTACACTTCGAGGTGCTGTTGGATATATTCAGCTTGGACTCTGTATGATTCATTGTCACTGGGAAGATGATGTTGCGTCCGAGGAGAGGATAGATTCCGACGATGCTGCCGACGCTTCATAGTTTTAAGCTTATCCCTTGTCATTATATGGCAAAAAGGGGGAGTAGTGTTTTGGGCAGTTACTTATATTTGATAGGGGGAGTGGGAATAGAGTATCTCGATGTTTTGTACTTTATTTTATGTATCTATATTTCGAGTATCTAGATGTAATTAAAAATTTTGATATATATAAAATGACATTTGACTCAGAGGCATGTTATATTTTACTTTCAGTTCCATTAAATTAAGTTTGATGTTTTAGTAGTATCGTTGTATCTTCTTGATATGTTGGGTTGCATTTGTACTATGTCTTAATTTAGCATGCAAGTTTGAAACTGAAAAAATGCTATTGATACTTACATTGCCTAAATTCCTTGAACTGCTTTATTTATATTTTTTTCACACATTTTACACTGGGTATTGAGTTGTCCATTTCAGGAAATAAGAGCTGATTGAAATGCAGAAATTGTACAAGTCAGTTAATTTTGTCATAGGTTTTTGACTCTATAATTTACTTTTAATTACTACCTTGACTTTAGCTAGCAGTTTTGTTACAAAATGCCAAATGGGGAGCTTGTTAGGTTTCTAATGTTGTACTTGGCAATTCTGCAAACAAAAAGGATTGAATTGTAATTTGTGTAAAAATTCAAGGAGTAATGCGCAAATAGATAAAGTTTAGACTTTTAAGTCTAGGGTTCGAGAATGGAGAATGAAAGAAAATACGGTGCAGATTTTCGCTAAACTGCCGTCAAGGATTGACTCGAGCATCAAACGTAGAAACATTATTGCTCGACGTCACCCCTTCTTCGCTCGAGTGACAGCCAGTCACGTTCGGCTGTCGCTCAAGCAAGATCCCCTTCTTCGCTCGAGTGACAGCCAGTCGCGTTCGACTATCGCTGAGCTCTCGCTCGAGCAACGATATTGTACGAAAAATTTTTATTTCTCAATTTAAAGGCTTTTTCCCAGTCAATTACTTTCCTGACCTACCTATATATACCAAAACACTTCATAACGTATTTTCACAAGGGTTGAACATTGAGAGAGTTTCATCTGTGAGATATTCTTCATATTTTGTCTTTAAATCTTTATCTATTGATATTGTTTCGGTAAGAAAAATATCATCTACGTAATCCAAATACCAAACATGTCTTGCCTCCACATCTGTCGGAGTTCTGAAAATTGAAAGAAGTTGACTGGAGTTCCAGTCTGTGAAGAATAAGGTGTTCTTCATTCATCCACGAGAGATAGACGATTCCGTAAGGCTAGGAGTGCTGAATTGTAGCAGTTTCCACGAAGAGTTTTAACGAATTGCAGCTAAGGATTGGTGTAGGGGAGCACTGGATCCGTGGAGAGCTGTATGAATTGCAGTAAGCAGGTCAGATAGTATGTGTCGTCTAATCTGATAGACTGTAAGTTGTTTGAATCATTATAGTGGATTGCCTTGCAAAGTGCCCAAAGTTTCTCTATGATCATCCGCATGTTATTTACTGCTTTATTTATTATTTTAATTATTTGCGATATTTAAACATATGAATAAATTGTCGTGATTGAATAACCATCTATAGAATTGTCATGATTGAATAACTATCTAGAAATAATTAATTGGCGACATGTTGCTAATTAATTAATATTTTAATTATGCATAATATACCTATTCACTCCCTTTAGGTATTGTTAGGATCGAACTACTTGCTTCTCAGGGTCGATTTGAGTTTGAATTTACATAAACTGATCAAGTCGGTTTCGATTTTGAGTTGGACTCAAAACAATCCCAATCCGAACCATGCCAAGGCCAACCCACCAAACAAAAGCTAAAGTATATTCAACTACAAGATAACCTCGATTTATAAAAAAAAATCCGATCAAGAATTGGGGCAGTAGAATAAATTAATTATCTTAATAAACTGATAAGATAGTACTTTTCTCAAAAGTCTATAAATATGCAGTTTTCACCCATGGCATAAATTAATAATTCGTTGAAAGTACCAATATAATTATAATCATATTTCT
This sequence comes from Fraxinus xanthoxyloides, assembly GCA_903798325.1. Taxonomy (NCBI): domain Eukaryota; kingdom Viridiplantae; phylum Streptophyta; class Magnoliopsida; order Lamiales; family Oleaceae; genus Fraxinus; species Fraxinus xanthoxyloides. The sequence goes on from CAIGRL010225517.1 coordinate 11,336, forward strand.
TGAAATATGATTTCATTGTTATTATTTTTTCTTGAAATTTAAATATAACTGAATCTAATAACAATTAACATGGAATAACTACGAAGTCACAAACCATCTTTCGCCTACTTGATTTCCTTTGGAGTTTTAGTGGGTTGGATTAATTGTAACTTTTGAAGATTTCGATGGACTTTTTTTAAGTAACGATTTATGTGGATTTCATGGATTTTTTAGAACTTTGTATGGAATTAATAGAAGTCCTTTGTGGACTTTTATAAACTTTCATTTAGAGACTTTTGTAGAATTAAAGAGACTTTTGAAAACTTTCATTTGAGATAGAATTTATGTGGATCTGGTACAATATTATGAAATTATCAGATACAAAGTGATACTTCTCACAATTCTCCATTTTCATTCCATTAATATATTTTAAAAAGAATAAAAATTTAAAACCTTAATTGAATACACCCTCTTAGACTTCAACAATGAGTGAAACAACTCATATGTGTGACTTTAGAGCTTCTTTGACGTTCATGGCAAGAAAAATGTGAAGAAGAAATTTAAATCACCGCAAGTGCACGGTTCGTTGACAAGTAGTAAAGTGGAAATTTAAGAATTTCGAGTATCGTTCCCACGAAGATTGATTTAACGTGATTTCTAT
>CAIGRL010225565.1:0-11289 GCA_903798325.1 Fraxinus xanthoxyloides
GTAAAGGGCAGCTGATGAGAATGTAAAATACTATATATTTCATCCATTTAACCTATGATTTTGTGATTAATTGATGCCTAAATGTACTCATTACTTTTATATTTGGATTTATATTACAATTGGATGAATACGGTGGAATTTAAAATAAAAAAGCGAAAAAGGGCTAAAGTGAAAAAAAATAAAAGCTCAAGAACCAAACTGCAAATATCCAAAAGATGAATTGGAAGGCAAAATGAAGATGTGAACTATTTGAAGACCAATTAATAGAAGACATGAAGCATTGGAACAACCTTTATGCATAACTTTTCCTACTCTAGATGCTACTATTACATTTGAACTGAATTCTAGACCAATAAATTTATTGCCCACTTTTCATTGTCTCGCAGGTGAAAATCCTCATATACGGTTTGCACCAGTATGAAACCCACATGAGTTACCGAAGAACATATCAAACTGAGAGCCTTCCCCTTTTCTTTAAATGATTCAGCTACGGATTACCTCTATTATCTACCATCAAGGAGTATTACCACATGGGACGAGATGAAGATGTTGTTTTTAGAGAAATATTTTCAATTTCAAGGGCAGCCAACATTCAAAAAGAAATCTGTGGTGTAAGATAAGACAACAGAGAATCCCTACATGCATACTAAGAGCGTTTCAAGAAGTTATGTGTAAGTTGCCTCTATCATCAAATTACTAAGCAACTTCTCATCTAATATTTCTATGAATGACTTCTACCCATTGATATGAGAATGATTGATTCTGCTATTGGAGGAGCTTTGATAGATAAAACTCATGAGGGCGCAATGAGCTTAATTGCAAACATGGCAGCTAACTCTCAACAATTTGGCACTAGACTCGACCTTTCTTTTAAGCATGTTAATAAGGTAAATATCTCATCCATTGAACAACAAATTGCAAGTCTAACTTCTCTTGTTCCTCAAATGGTTATAGATAATATACAAACAACAAAGGCTTCTGTGATTTGTTCAGTAGTGGGACATGTGACCAACTCTTCAAGAGGAACCCATTGAACAATTTAATACAGTAGATGGCTTTTCTGGACAACCACAAAGAAATTATGATCCTTATTCGGACATGTATAACCAGGGATGGAGGGATCATCTTAATCTTAGCTATGAGGATCTAAAAGTAAATCAGCACGCAACTCAAAACCACCCAAGTTTTAAGCAATATAAGCAGCCATACCGTCATAGATAACAACCGAGCCAAACTTCCAATTCAAGTATGTCTTTAGAAGATATTTCTATGTCCCTTACCACTAACACTTTGCAATTCCAACAAGAGACCAAGGTAAGTATTCAAAGTATGGACAATCAGATGGGCTAGATGGCAACCATAATTAGTCGGCTAGAGGCGCAAAGTACGCGAAAAATACCCTTTCAAACAATATTGAATCCTAGAGAAAATACAAGTCCAATTATCCGGAGAAATGGTAAAGAGTTTGAGATTTCGATAAAGGCAACCCCACATCACCGGAACAAGAAAAAGAAAAAAATGTCATTGTAGACACGAATGTTCTCAATGACAATGATGTACTAAAGCGTAAGTTTTCACCTCTTTCTGATTATAAACCAGTACCCCATTTTCCTCAAGCTTTAGCAGAGTCTAGGACATATGAACAAAATCAAGATTTTTATGAAACTTTTCATAGATGCAAGGTAAATATTCCACTGTTACATTCTATTAAACAAATACATCGTTATTCTACATTTTTGAAATAATTGTACGCAATTAAGAGGAAACAGAAACTTAAAGGATGTGAGAAAGTAAGAGTTGTGGAGAATGTCTCTGTAGTTATTCAAAGAAAATTCCTTGCAAAGTGCAAAGATCCAAGTATGTTTACTATCTCTTGTACGATACCTGACACTAGATTTGAGAATACCACGTTAGATTTAGGAGCTTCTATTAATGTCATGCCATATTATATATATGTTTCGTTGAAACTTGAAACTTCGAATAAAATTGGTGTTGTGATTCAATTAGTTGAGAGATCTTATACCTATCCTAAGTGTAGTTGGTGATGTCCTTGTATAGGTTAATGATTTGGTTTTTTCTGCTGTCTTTTATGTGCTTAATATGGAAAATAGCGATCAAACCCTATTTTTTTAAGAAGATCATTCTTAAAGACATCCAAAACTAAGATAGGTGTTCATAGTGGCACATTTACTATGGAATTTGATGGTGAAATTATTAAATTTAATATTTATGATGCCATGAAATATCCTGAAGACAATAATCCTGTTTATTCTACTAGTGTGATTGATTATTTAGCACATGAAATTTTTGAACTTGATGGAAAATATGGATTAGAAGTTGCAATTAATAAACATCTTGAGAAATAGAATGACGATTTAACCTTAAGTACTGATTTGCGAGAAATGGTTCAGTGTTGAATGATTTTCCCAGGTTACAGTAGGTAGGTAACGTTCTTTGTATTGCGTTAGCAGTTCCTAACGAGAGACTTGTACCCTCTATTTTGTAGGCTCCCACTCCAAATTTGAAGCCTCTCCCTAGCCACCTCGAGTACGTGTTTCTTGGAGATGGAGAAAGGTTACCCGTGATCATCTCCAGTAAACTTAGTGCATCGCATGAAAATAAAGCTTGTGCAAGTCCTTAAAGAGCATAAGACTGCTATTGGTTGGACAAGTGCGGATATTAAAGGAATTAGTCCGCATCATATCTTACTTGAAAAAGGAACAAAACTTTTTGTCAATTGCAAAGAAGATTGAACTCACCCATGCTGGAAGTAGTGAAGAATAAGATCCTCAAGCTTCTTGAAGTTGGAGTGATTTATCCTATTTCAGATAGTAATTAGGTTAGTCCGAATCAAGTGGATCCTAAAAAGACTAGAATAATCGTTGTGAAAAATCAAAATTATGAGTTAGTTCCTACCTATGTTTAGAATGGGTGGCGGGCTTGTACAGAATACAGTAACCCGCAATGACCACTTCTCTTTACCTTTTATCAATCAAATGCTTGAAAGGTTAGTTGGTCATTCTAACTATTATTTCCTTGATGGTTATTCAGATTATTTTCAAATTGCAATTGCTTCAAAGGATCAAGAAAAGACAACTTTTCCATGCCCATTCGGGGCTTTTGCATATCTTCCCATGCCCTTTGGACTTTGCAACGCTCCGGCCACTTTCCAAAGAGCTCAAAGAGATAAGTTCAAGAGCGATGCTAAATTCTATGTGTGGGATGACCCATACTTATGGGATTGTGTAGATCAAGTGATAAGAAGGGGCATTCGTGAAAATGAGATTATTTGTATTCTTACATTTTGTCATTTTTATGCTTGTGGAGGTCACTGGGAACTAAGAGAATGACGATAAGAGTGCTAGAATGTCGTTTCTATTGGCCGACTTTATTTCGAGATTCATATTCTTTTTGTAAGTCATGCGAACATTGTCAAAAGACAGATAATATATCCTAGGAATGAGATGTCACAATACCCATACTATTTTGTGAAATTGATGATGTTTGGGGCATCGATTTTATGGGATCGTTCCCTATATCTTTCGGCTTTGTTTACATTTTGCTTGCTGGCGATTATGTTTCAAAATGGGTGGAAGCTAATGCTACCAAAACTGATGATTGTAAAGTCGTTACAGATTTTATCAAGTCTAATATATTTTCTAGGTTTGGAATTCCAAGAGCTCTAATAAGTGATCGGGGGCACTCATTTTTGCAAGGGAATTGTGGAGACTTTGCTGAGAAAGTATCATGTGATCCATAAAGTGTCGACTGTCTATTATCCACAAACTAATAGGCAAGAGGAAGTGTCAAATTCGGAGATCAAGTCCATCCTTGAAAAGAGGTCAATCCAAGCAGAAAAGATTGGAGTTTGCACTTAGATGATGCCTTACAAGCATATAGGACTGCATACTATTTATTGATATGTCACTATATCGACTAGTATTTGGGAAACCATGCCACCTTCTAGTTGAGTTAGAATACAAGGCTTATTGGGCTATCAAGAGTTTTAACATGAAGATAGATGAAAGCGGAGCACATAGAAAGTTACAACTACAAAAATTAGAGGAAAATCGTAATGATGCCAATGAGAGTACAATGATTTACAAGGAAAAGAGGGAAGTTTTTCATGACAAGATGATCTCTAGGAAGGAGTGGCAAAAGTCCTTCTATACCATTCACGACTCTGTTTGTTTTCGAGTAAGTTGCATTGTTGTTGGTTTGGACCATTTGTTGTTACTAATATTTTTCCTCATGGTGCAGTTGAACTTTAATGTTTAGCAAGTTCCAAAGTGTTCAAGGTTAATGGCCGCAGGCTCAAACCTTTCCATGAAGGTCTCCAAATAGAGAATGTGACAACATTGGAACTTGAGCATCCAATATATACTGGTTGAAGAAGAAAGCATTGAGTCAAGCCAATGATAATAAACAAATGCGATGCTTAGGAGGCAACTCAATGGGGTTCGTTCCTTTATCTTTTTATTTTTATTTTCCGCATTCATATTTTAGTTATTTTTATCATTTTCTTTGCATTGGACCTTACATTGGGGACAATGTAAGTTTTAAGAGTTGGGGAGGGGNTAGCAAGTTCCAAAGTGTTCAAGGTTAATGGCCGCAGGCTCAAACCTTTCCATGAAGGTCTCCAAATAGAGAATGTGACAACATTGGAACTTGAGCATCCAATATATACTGGTTGAAGAAGAAAGCATTGAGTCAAGCCAATGATAATAAACAAATGCGATGCTTAGGAGGCAACTCAATGGGGTTCGTTCCTTTATCTTTTTATTTTTACATACATATCGTGGTTATTTTTGTCATTTTCTTTGCATTTTACCTTACATTGAGGACAATGTAAACTTTAAGTGTGAAGGATGTGTTTTAGGTTGTGTTTGAGTTGTTTCGATATTAATGTGAGTTTAAATTTTTTTAAAAAAAAATTAATAAAAATAAAATTTAGAAGAACTCATAACATGATTGAGTAAGTAATCTCCAAACTTATAGTTAATTAGTCTAGTTATTTTCTTTGAGGATGGTAGTAACTGAATTTTGTAGGTAAAAGTCGATGAGATTTTGAGTCTTTAGACTGATACATCCATATTGATCCCACTATTTTCTTTTATGAGTAATATTCTTCCATTGATTTGTTTATCTAGAACCTTCCTTGATTATTTTCAAAGCCATATTGATATATGCATGCACGAACATGATTATGGCCATCTTTGTTATATAAGTTAGCTACTAAGCCAAGTAGCCTACCTTGTAATTAATTTTTCCTTTTGTTAACCCCTTTGAATTTGATTGCCTTTTCTTTTCTTTTTTTTGTAAATCCACATTACGAGCTTTAACCCAAAAAGAAAAAAAAAATAATGTCTTTATCCAAGCCATATAGCTACTGGAGTATTGTTTATCATTATGATATGTATGGGTGCACAAGAAATAAGTGTGGAGGTGTCTGAATTTACGGTAGGGCTATGACTAGTGAAATAGAACATGTTTTCTGTCTCAATTCACAAGTTCCATTGTTGTTGTAATACTTTGAGTTAAAAAAACGAGAAGAAGTGATGGAGAAAATGACTTTTACTGTTACAAATTTTCAATGTTCATAATTCTTTCTGAAATTTCAAGAAAGGGATTTATTTATGCTCTTGAGTGGAGTGATATGCTTTACATGTCTTAAATATTTGAGTTTGAATTGATTCATTTTTGCTCCACTAGTTTCGATGGCTTTTGAGCTACATTCCCAAATATTTTCCACATTAACCCTAAGCCTCGTTATAACCTTCAAACAGTCCTTATGATTTGTGTTATTATGTGGTCTAATTGGTGAAGAATGAGAAGATATGCAAGCATATGGTAGATCATGTCAATTGGATTGAATTTGAGTGAAACGCATACCCTTCAATCACACTAGAGACGAGTGTTTATATCCATGATGGTTTACTCCATCTTCACATGAAAATGCTTGCTAATTGATTATAAGTTATGTGAGAATGTTTGTTCATGATGTGTTAGGTATTTTAAGGAGTTTGATTGTTCTATATTTATGGCGTTACAACCTTGAATTTTTTTTTGGAAAAGTAAAAATAGAGTTTTGCCCCAGGACGAGCAAAAACTAAGTGTAGCAGAATTCGATGAGAATGTAAAATGCTATATTTTTCATATATTTTGATTTAGGTTGCAACTGGATGAATATGGTGGAATTTAGAAGAAACAAGAGAAAAAAGACTAAAGTGAAAGAAAATAAAAGCTTAGCGACCAAACTGCAAATATCCAAAGATGATTCGGAAGGTAAAACGAAGATGTGAAAGAGTAGAAGAAGAAAAAACTAGAAAAGAAACCATGAATTGGGAAAACGAAGTTTGAGGGCTGAAACCCAACAATTGCGTAGATATCAATGCTATGAGGTTGCATAGCATTAATACCTATGCGGTCGCATGCATGGTTTCAGAGAAATGAAAGCTGAGTTTCAATGAACTGTGCAACGACATGCATTTGTACTATGCTGTTGCATAGCATAGTCCTAGTGAATGAAATTTTGGTTTCTAAATTTGACTCAAATGCTCATTGAAACAAATTTCAAAACGCTTTTTAAATCCTAAAACCATCCAGAAAACGGAGACATGCTCCCCCATCCCCCTTTTCTCTCTTTTTGCTCTCAGAATTCTCATGAGTAGCTATCCTTGTATCAGTCGAAAGAAACTGAAGTCTCGAAACCAATACAACTGTGATTATTTTCATTGTTTAATTCATGTTTTGAGTATTGAAGGTTCTACTGCACTTATTTTCATGATTTTTACGTTTAATTGCTAGGGGCTTATTAGTTTATTATTTGCTGTAACCTGCCTTGATTTTCAAGGTGTTAATTGATGTATATTTGCTTCTATGATCTATTGTAAAATTTCGACGTTGGGTATGGATTTAGACCAATGATTGTTCTTTTGATTACCTCTGATATTTTAATTTGAGTTGTTCATTAGTTAATTTCTTTAAAATAGTTTGTGCACAATCAAAATCCCCTAATCCTTGTTTACATAGCATAAAATTAGACTAGGCACTATTCATATGATCGATCCTTACTTCCACTACTACATTTTTTAGAGGTAAATGTTTTATTTTTGGGTACCTACGACAGTACACCATGTACGACATAGATTATGTGAAAAATCAATTATAATATTACAATTAACTATACAATTTATGTCAGTTTGGTGGGGGACGGTAGGTAACAAAATATAGAGATGAAATTTAAAATTAGGTTTTAATTCAACGATTCAATAGACTCAAATTAAAACTCATTGACCACATGCCATTCTTGCATTTTAGATTAAGATTCTCTTTCTTTATTCCTTTGGATCTTGCTAAAATTTATTATTGAAATTACACCTACCCAAAGTTTTAAAATGTCCAATTCAAAAATCAAATTTCAAATATTTTATTCAAAAATCAGATAATAATTTAAAATTTCTAATATTATATATTAATATTTTAAGATTAAACTTATCTATATACTTACCTTACCTACCTCTATCTATCCAAACCCTAATTTTATTTTTCTTTCTCTGTTCTCTCTACATTGCTCTCCCTTCTCTCTTCTCTTTCTTCAATACATGCAACCGCAATCAGAGGCAATGACATCGACACGATCATAACAGGATGAAGATGTGAACCAACCCACGTGTTGATCCTTTTTCAATTTCGCATTCGATGCCCTAAAACACACACACACACATACACAAAACATAGATGAAGCAAATGGTAGCGTCATCTACGTGTTCAAAGATCTAAAAGCTTCGACATCACGATACATCAGCTTGGTGTAGTTTTCATGCTGTCGTTGTTTTCAGCAGCGAGGTGTCATCTCCAATTTTGATTAGATCTACTTTGCGGTGGTTTTGGCGAATCTACTTGGAGTGTGGTGGTTGTGTTGATGTTGCTCATGGCAGTGGCAGTGACAAGGGTGGTGGTAATTTTGTATTAGATTTTTGGTGGTGTGGTGGTGTTTTGCTATCGTGTGTCTGTACAATAATTTTGGGTGGTGGTGGTTCTATGACAACGGTAATGCTCGTGGTGGTGTGGTTGTGTAGGTGCCATGGTGTTGTGGTTTCAAGCTGGCCTAGTTTTTGGTGGTGGCATAGTTGTGGTTGTACCAGTGCCATCGTAGTTTTTCCATTTAATTGACCGGGTGTGCTCATGGTGGTTTTTGGTGGTTGGCGTTAGTTTATTTGAGATGGTGGACATGGTGGTGTTGCCGATTGTCGTGATGTGGTTGTGTTGGCTCGGGTGACGGTGGTGGTAAGGGGTGGTCAAGAATGGTGAGATCACACATTATATGGTTGATTGCAACCAATAAATTGTTATTGTGTGACCAATAAATAATATGTGACCAATGAAATAGATAATTTATGACCTAAAAATTTGTTAAGTTATGGCTAATAATTTGATAATTTGTGACCAGACCAATTAATTTGATATTTTGTGATTATGAAATAATTTGTAACTTATAAAATTTGTGATCGAGAAATAAGTTATGACCTATAACGTTTGTGATTTGTGACTGTAACGTCCGTAGTTCTGACTAATATATAACTGTGACAATAAATTATATAATATTGTGACCTTAATATATTTAATCAATATAATAAATTTTTAATTAATTATTTCATAAATAAAATTTAATTATTATCTAATTTTTGAAATAATAAACCCTGTTCTCAATTTTGAAATGGGTCATATTTAATCTCTTATATATGGAATTTTCCCAAATTTGTTTTTCAAAAAGCACAGTTAGTCGATTTGGGCTCTAGATGCCGTAATTTCATTTTGGAAAAATTTCCCCATCTACTTTAATTCTATCTAAATTCTCAATTTTACTTTACAACCTTTCTTATTCACAAAGTATTCATAAAAAAATAGAAACAAAAAAACATAGAAACTCTAGTCCCACAATTTATGCCCCAAATCGCATTTTTTTTTCCCATGATATCTCAATTTCTATTGACTTGTAGCCTATTCTCCTTCCCAACCAATCTTTTATCAATCTTGTGTTATTCAAGGTTCCATCTACTTTAATTGTAAATGATGATTACATTTATCATTTTTGTCGACCTTTGAAATCTGCCTGAATACGTAGGTAATTTTTTTTGATCCACTTTCACCCACGTGTCAAGGTCTTGAACAATTCGATAAACGTTAAATGCACATGGCCTTTAAGACAGTAGAAGAAAGGGTTAATTTCACAAACGGTCACTGAACTTACCTAAAAATTACAAAACGGCCATTAAAGTTTAAAACTTGGAGAAATGGTCACTGAAGTTTCATGCGCTTTTACAAACGGTCACTGAAGTTTTAATTTGTTCTACAAATGGTCACCGAAGGACCGTTATGACTTTAAGCAAGAAATTTGCACTTGAGGTGGTCAAACTTCTATGTCCACGTGTTTTGGTCCTTTAAGTTTGAATTAAAGTTATAACGATTCTTCAGTGACCGTTTGTGAAATAAATTAAAACTTTAGTAACTATTTATGAAAGCGCATGAAACATCGTGATTGTTTTGTAATTTTTAGATAAGTTCAGTGACCGTTTGTGAAATTAACCCTAGAAGAAAAGATCGTCGGCATTCAGGCATTCAAATCAGTCAACGAGTGGGTGATAAAAATTTTGGTGTGGAATAAACAATGAATGAGAGCTAAGTATACGTGGATCCGGGTTGAAGATAACCAATCAATGTTACCGTCGAAGTTGTAAAATTATATTACTTTGAAATGACACTAAATATGAACTTTTATAATGGTTAAGAAAAGTTGATTACTGTTGGATGTATGACACGTGACCTCATTCTAATGGTCATGGGTCAGACTTCATAGGAGTCATATCCAATTATCCTAGGTCAGAGATGACCTTATGAAAAGTGGCCACCCTGTATCCTTAGCCTGCCACCTGAAAAGTAGACTAAAAAGTTGACAAAAAAAGCATTTTCTTCGTAGTTGTCAAATAATTAGGTATACGAAAGATCTCGCACAGAAGATCTTTGGGAGGAAGCGATAGTATAGAAGATGCTTTATAAGACGAGGGTATATCGTTTCAGACATAAAGGCTTGACCTTTGATGCCAATTGTGGGATCTTTCTTCGGACATGAAGGCTCGACCTCTACACGTCATTTCATTTGAGGTGCCCATTTTCACTTCGTCATTCATGCATAATCACCTTAGCTAGGTTTAGAATGTTACGTAACATGGAGTACATGTCTTAAGTGGTTTCTTGCTATTTTCTTAGCTAGTTCCATGTTGCCACCTTATGTGATGGGTTGTAAGAATAGTACCTAAAGTTTAGGTATGAATAAAATCCAATTTGACTAAGTGATGTAGTGATTGACGTCCAATTTATGATAGTTGTAGTTGGAGAAGTGATGATTCTATAGTCTGTAGTTTTGTAGTGGCGAAGTGTTTTGGTGGTATTCATTCGCGACGACACTATGGAGAAATGAATAGTTACCTTGTTGGCAAGGCGTAACAAATTAGTATCCCAAGTCCAAGTATGAATATATATATATAAGGTATGTACTTTGATTGTTGATGAGGCACGTGTGCCTAGGCAACGAATATTGCAGTAAAGCTTTTGTCGGAGTGAAGTTACTTTGCATAAGATGAACAATTGTAAGTGTACAATTGTAAGTGTGAAGTCCTAATGTGGTAGAGATGCCTATCTGCATGGTTGAGGCGTTGCTATGTAGGTGAGGTGACACGACAGTCCTAAGTCCCCCTAATGGACCCGACACGTGTCATGCGCCAATGGTAGATGTCAGCTAAATGCTGAACCCACCACTAAGGCATCTATGACATGTTCTGATTGTGACTCTCCTAAAAAGATTTGACAGAGTTTCTACTGCAATATGGACTAAATCAACCTAAAACATAATCAACATTCTCAACCCAGTACATAGAATTTAAAACAAGGTACGTTAGTCCTTCACAACTCAAACTATTCTTAATACAATACTGGAAAGCTGACTTTTACGAATACTTTACAAACAAAAATCTCAAAGGGACTTAAAATACCCAATATGCAATGAGCCCATGATATGGATATATGAATTACAACTTTAACCTTTCTAACAACAGATGCATGTATCCTAAAAGAAATATGAACTAAATAAACTAACAAAATGAGTCATACAGCTAATGACAATGTGTGTGACTCAAACCAGTGGATCAACAGGCTCCAAAGCTACTCAGCGCAACTACTACCCGTTAAGGAAAGATGTAATAAAATTTATGAGTTTGCAACTCAGTGAGT
>CAIGRL010225585.1:0-17146 GCA_903798325.1 Fraxinus xanthoxyloides
TTATATCTTAGAATGACTTACTTAACAATTTTTTATATTAGGAGTATTTTAGGATGTTTAAAACTTTAAAATGGTCAAAGGCTATTCTTGAAATATGGTTTTAAAATTAGGCCATCGGTAGGTATTTCTCCTAGAGGATTAACATGGAACTTGGTGACACGGTTGACAAGAGGATCACAATGAACGTTGGATAATGTACCATCTAATTATCGAGGAGGAAGGAGGACACTATAATGAGGCAAACATGATCACGAAGAACTTGTTGCAGCCATTGATGAATATAGGCATATGAGTAATCGATTATGCTCATAATTGATCACCTCATAAACACGACAATCGGTGGGTTGTGAAACACAAACAAACATCACCCAACGGGTTATCGCTAATCCTCGCATAAGTGATCGATAGAAAACGATAATTCTCTAGTCTCAGAAACATTCAATATATAACAATTTTCTTTACTAATCGTGATTCCTACTGCAGTTTAGGGAAATCTAAGAACACTAGTCACATAATCATGATCGGTTTTTTTTTTTTTTTTTTGCCACATCACCATGACAAGACCTTTATATATACTAAGCTTAATACAGCATAAAATGTAATTTTACTTTTAGAGTTTGTCTTTATAAAGTCTCCACTCTCCATATTTTGCCCCATAAAGTCTCCACTCACCCCTCCAAAGGCCTACAAAATTGATCGGCATCAATAAATATTTTATATTTGATCTTGTCATCTCATTGTCATCATGTCAAATATGTGATTAAATGATCCTTTATCTCTAATCTCTAGAAAGGACTATAAAAATATTTTACGAAGAATAAGATGACAACACAACAAACGAAAACGAGTTATATAAGATTGAGTATGAAATACGGGAATTCAAAATTGTATCCAAGTCAATTTCATCTGTTGATCTTAATTAATAACAAATTTTATTTCGACAAATTCATGCATAATACAATAAGAGTGATTTGATTGGTATGAAAAATATTTTCTAGAAAATAAAATATTTTCCTTATTTTGAAGAAAATAAAAACCTACTCCTCATAAAAAAAATGCCTTAAAAACAAGAAACATTAGGTATATTTCTAAAAGTTAAAAAATATTTTCAATAAAAAATAATAGCAATCAAATACTTCAAACTAGAAATTTGGGTGAAAAACTAACATTTTTCATGAATTTTTTTTTTTGTCCAATTCACGTACATTATTTAAAGATAGTTTGAGAGAGATTTTTCTTTTTTTTTTGAAAATAATTTTTAACTACCTATTTTATGAAAAATGTAATTTCTAAAAAATTTCTTCTAAACAAATTCGAAATTCTTTGAAACATTTTCCATTTTTAAATTCACACTGCCTCAAATAATTGAGTGAAGAAACTCATTTCCATATATTCTGAGAACATAGCTGGAAAGTTGCCCGTCCTCATAACATTTGTACGGTACGTACAGGTCAGATGCATTAACAATTCAGCCATATAAATTTTAGAATTTTGCTAATTCTACGTCAAAATCATACATAAAAACTATAAAATATGATATTAAAAAAATTGAACGAAAAAATTGACAATATTTTAAACTGACAAATAATAATGTCTTTTATTAACCAAATTTTAACCATACCAGAATCGATAAAATACCCTTAAAAAGGCTGTTAAAGAGTCACTTTTACGGGTAGACGTTTTAAATTATTAACTCTTATCTTTGCTATTACATGTAAATAAAATTCAAATTCTCTGTGAAAATCGAAATTTTGCTACCATTAATTAATTATTATTAACTACTAATGCCAACCGTTTAGCTCCAGCGTTCCAAAATTCACCACCATCATTTTCATCGTTCCGAAATATAATTTCTCACTTCATTCCTAATCATCTCTTGCAGCACGGTACGCAATTCAGGGCCAAACGACAACGTTTCGTTCTTTTCCTCCTTTTCCGTCACCAACGGCGTCGTAAATTTATTTCTAGGCCCGGGCAGAGATAGAGTCAACGCAGTCAACGGGTCATCAGCACTATCATCATCCATCACGGCCGGCGACGATTCTACTGCCGGAGCGATAACTGCATTTCCGATAACCGGAAAGTAAACATTCATATTCGTGTTTGGATTCGCCACAATATTATCAATCGAATCGCTGATTTCGGAACCACACGGACTCAGACTCTCATGACTCACTGCCGCCGTAACGTCGACGCTCTTCGCTCTCCTCAAAATCTGCAGGGGTCGTTCGGCTCCATCTGGCGCTGTGGCGGCGCACTTCCGTTTCAGCGTCGAGTTCCAATGGTTTTTGATCGAGTTATCGGTGCGGCCATTGAGGAGCTTCGCTATCGTCGCCCACTTATTCCCGAACTCTGCCTGCGCCTTGAGAATGATTTCATCCTCCTCCGGCGTGAATGGGCGGTGCTCCACCTCAGGCGATAGCTGGTTGCACCACCGCAACCGGCAAGATTTCCCCGATCTCCCTGGAATCGAGCGGCTTATCAACGACCAGTTTCTCGCACCGTGCCGCTCCACGAGCTTCTGTAACAGCCCATCCTCCTCCACACTCCATGGTCCTTTGATCTTATTATAACATTCAATCGCCGCCATCAATACTGGTAAAACTAAACCCTATTTTGATCCTCTTATCTAAAAATATAAATGTTCAAAAGTACGTAGATATTAATTTTGTATGTATCCTTGGTGGTTGGGTCTGCGGGGCGTGAGGAAGAGGGTGAAGGGGTATATAAAGGAGGGGATTAGGGTAACGACTGAACAGGTGAAATAGAAGGGGCGGGGTGATACAATTGCCGGTTATAAAAGGTATCGCTTGGGGGGCTTTTTGGGAAACGCGCTTAAGTAAATGAGTGGGTAAAAATCGCAAGAAAATCGTGTTTTGGGTGAGATAGTTATTCAACTTATCCTGACTCGTGCCGTTATGGAAGTTGCGAGGAGTGTTTCTTGTAGAGTAATTTTCACTTGAAAATATTATTTAAAATATATCCTCGAAAATATAATTATTTGAAGTTTAAAAATTTTCGAATTCAAATTCAAAATATTGCATATCAATTTAATTTTAATTTGAGTTTTAATACTCCATTGTTATTAATGAGATTTTCTAATTTTCAATTGCCCCTGAACATTAAAGATGAATAAATGTATGATCCCTTAATATTTAAGTTTATGTGGGGCTCATAAATATAAATTGTTTATAAACATTCAAATAACTTTTTATCCGCGTATTTCGAAAAATTTACAAGTATTATCAATATATTCATCATTTATTTCTATATATTTATAATTTAAACCACCAATAAACGTTTTTCAAACGTACTTATATCAAAAGGTAACTAGATGAGCAATTGAGATCTGTTGTTCAACTTTTCCTATCCTTCCAATTAATTATTGACACATCATTTAAATTAACATGTTATCAATTCGATGGGTTAGTGGTAAAGTTAATGGAGGTAAATTTGAGATAACGTGTTAATAATTAATTAGGTTAACGGTAAAAAAATAGATATCAGATCTCAAACTCTTTGAATACTGCTCAACTGAATTATCATGATAAAATTGTTCGTCATCTTTTTAGTAAATATAATTCATCTCTGATGGAATATTGAGAAATTTATTTGCACTTGGATGGACCTCTCGTATCTGCATCTTTCTCCAAGAAATGTGCATCATCTTACTTCAAGTCATGGATGACATTCCCTTCTATGTGATACAATCTGTACAGTGATGTGAAAATGTGTTATAGAAATCAGAAAATGTGATTATGTCATATGTAAGAGTGAATAAATATTTTAAGATAAAATAATTTGCATGTAGTATGATTGTATTTAGTATTTACAATCAACGGCGATTCATTCAATAATCACTCTACCATACAAGTGTCGCAATTGATATGAATTAAGAATAGTTTGATCATTCAAATAGCAATGGAGGCAACGAACGAGCAGGATTGAGACGACCATTCCCTTCTCTCGCCTACTAGGGATTTTTCGGGGAGGTGAGGGGTAAGGATGGAGTAGGGCAGAGATTAAATAATATCCACTTACTGCTTCATTTAATAAATTTATTATAAATATAATTTTTAAAATAAAATTAAAATTAAAATTATAAATAGCGAGCGAAAAAATTTACAATATCTACAAGTTACTCCTATGATCCTGATCCCACTTCACTACACATGACCCTTGCGCCACTTTTTTCCATGTCACAAAGTTAAAAACACACAGCAATTCGTCTTAGTCCCTTTGCGTTTAGATAAATATCATATTTTTAATAAATTTCGATAAGAATTGATTAAATAAGTGGTTAAAAAAGTTGTGGATCTCATGAAATGTATAGTTAAAATTGACAATTGATTTAACTTCAATCTTAATATGTTTTTTAATTGAACCAAACATGAGCTTACTTTACATAAGATCACATGTTCAATCATTTAATGGCGTCTGGTACCTGTTCTTTTCATCCGTTGGATTATATAGCTCTTGTTTGGTAAAAAATAAAATCAAAGTCAATAATTATTTTAAAATAAATATTTCGTGGGAGTCCAAATTTTTTAATTTTATATTTCGTTAACTTTTATTAAACCACGTAGTTTTGTTGTTACATCATTGAAATAGTAGGATGACTTTTTATCGTCGTCATCCGGTCCTATCCTAAAAATTGTTCACATCTTTAAGAAATTGACATTTCAACATTGTTAGGGATTAGGTAATTCATAATTGAATTTGAACATTCTCAAAAATAAGGATAAGCACGAAGAGGAATGGTTTGACCACGCCAGGCTGGAGAGCATTTGTATCAAGGAAGTTGAGAGATTTGATTTATGCGAGCAAGGCACGGAAGTGGTGACGTGGACAACACGACAAAATTATAGTTGCAGGCTTGCAGCAAATGGCAAGATATTATTTATTTATTTAATTAAACAAATTGTACATTCTTAATACATTATGGATGAGATTATGTGATGAAAATTTTTGCCTATGATTTGAGTAAGTGTTGTTAAAATCAACAAAAATACTAAATATATACATCTTGGTATATATTTAATTTCACAGTCCTCTCACATAAGAAGTGGGGCTTGCGATTTTTAAAATTACAGACCCTACCTCCTATGTAAGAGAGCTGTCAAAATGAATATGAACCAATTGTGTAGATTTAGTAAAGTTCTAAAATCAATTACTCAAAGTGCTTCTATATCAAAGAATGTCATGCATGATGTCAAACTTAATTTACATGTAGCAAATTTGTACTTCCTTCATCTCATAAAGATAGTCGTATTTTTCACACAAATAAAGAAATATTAGTTAATATAAGATGAAATAATAAATTTTATGATAATTTTTCCTAATATGTCCTTACATTAATGTAATTAATATTTGAAAGTCATCCAATACAAATATGAAGAAATATTGTTGTGGATGATTTTTTTTTAATTTATTGTTCTAACTACAATTGAATAATAGAGTGGTTTATATATGTGATAACAAAGCATATTAAATAGGGACATATTATGAAACTAATATATTAAGCTCATGTTTGGTCCGGATTAAAACTTGATTTTAATCAAAATCAAAGTCAAACAATCAATATTAGCATTTTTCATGGGTTCCACAATTTTTCAACCGTAAATTTCAAATTTTTTTTTATCACAATTGACTAAAAATTTAATTTTAATTTTTACCAAACACTCTTTAATTTTATTCTCGAATAATAAAGAGGACTATAATTTGTTACACATGGAAAATAAAAATGGGACTACGTTTGTGAAACGGGTGGATTTATTGCTGACACCTGGCTTAATATCACACGTCAATTTGTCGGCTATATTCTTCACCGACATTTGCCGGTCACCACCTACCTGTATTTTCACCGTTATATATTATTTCTTCTCTTCTCTTAAATTGATTTTGATGGACTTACAAGTCTCTCTTATAAAATTCGAAGACTTTGACGCGTATTTTACTTTTTATTCTAAGATGAACTAAAAGCTCTATTTCAACCGTATTGTACAATTGGTATTTTCTCGATGATTGAATCACAATGAGGAAGTCATCATACGTTGATTTATGTTGACACCAATTTAATTATAAATATTATCAGTAAGTTCATGTCATTGGTAGAAAGTAAAATTTAGATTTTAATCTAGATTAAAATTAACAATTAATTTTAATTACACATTTTAGAAGATTTATAACTTTTCAACCACGTATTTCATCAAAATCTAGTAAAAATTTGATTTTAATCCTCATTAAACAGAGACTAAATATATTTGAAACGTGTTCGGTAGAGATTAAAATCAGATTAAAATTGAAAAATTAGTCTTTATTGTTGACTTTTATTAGACGAGTGTGACCCAATAATGACTATATTTTCAATTTTAATTGGATTTTAAGCACGATCGAACACACACTTGATTATTAGCATCTCGTGTTTTTTCTTGACTTTGACGTGTCTACAAAATCTTGCAAAAAAATTGAATTCATCATCACCAACTCTAGTTTTTCCAGTTTTGATTTAGAGATGTTAATTAAAAAAGTGAAATTTTAAATGATGAGATGAAACAAAGGCTAAGTACAAGTCAAACATAATCCAAACACATTTTTATTAAGTTAAGGAGCACTAATTTTTTAAAGTAGTACTCAATTACACTTTTCAGTCTTCTAAAACTTTTCTCTAATCTCTTTTAAATAAAATTGGTTAGAGTTAAACGTGTATTGCTAATTATTCTGAAATACTTTGAAATGATATAAACGTAATATTTGATATTAATTTGCTGAAAGAGTTTGATGAGTTTCAAATGAATTAAAGAAAATAAAATTTAGGATGAAAAATTTAAAAGAAGAAAATTGTACTATCAAAACTCAACTTCTACGATTCAATTTTTTTTTATAATGAAATACTATAAATGAGCAGTCTTTTTATACTACATTTGATACATAAAAATTAATTGCTAATACATGAATTTAAACATTCATTAAAATTCCTAAATATATGAGCATAAATAATTTTATCTATAATAACTCTAGATTCATATAGATCAAACTTCATCAAATCAAGTTTCATTGAATCTAGATTAATGTAAATGTTAATTAATTGAAAATTAATAACACGAAAATCATACATGATAAGTGTTTTATAGTATTTATTACATATTAAAAACGAAAAGTAAGGTCTTATTGAAATAATAGAATTAAAATTGTTTAAAAGATAATTCTTAATATATTATAGACTAATTTCTCACTCTTAAAATAGTCTTACTCTTAAAATAGTCTTTGTCGTCATATAATTGCCAAGGATGGCCAGATGGCCATATTGATTCTATATTTTAGTGCATTATATTTTAATTGTATTAAATATTTTTAGTGTACTTATGTCATACTTACGTAATTGATTATTCTTCAACTTATTTTTATCTTAACTTTCTATTATTTATAACATTTTATCTCTAATGACAATTTTGTACAAAAACTTATTTTCCCTTCACATTTTTAAATAAGTAAAAAATAATAAATAAAAAAGTGCGCCTAAATATTTGTCATTTGCATTTTTATGGGATAATTGAAATCATGGTTTCAAATATTTCAAATTTTTGCGACTTTAACTTTATTCTTTCTTTTGTTGCACCGCAATACCAAACCTTTTAATTAAGTGGGACTAGAAGACAAATGAATGGTTTTCATCTCCATCAACCATACAAATGTATTTTGATCAAATTTAAAAATGAGAAAACTGCAACTTCACATTTTACACAAATTGAATTAAAATTAAATAAAAAATGAAAATAAATAAATAAATAACTATTCATCCTCCTACCAACTCTACACTCACCGCCATTAAACCAATCTTGTAAGAAAAAAAATGGATGCTAGATTATTCTCATACCAATTTGTCGTAAAAATAGGCGCGAGAAAAGAATAATATATTTATGGTACAATATAAAGTAATTGATTACAAATGCAAAAGAACAAGATAATTGGCGGAGGAAATGAAATTTCAATAAAATATGGAGAAATAATAAAATTATTTTGTGTTTACAAATTTGTCTAATTTAATTTAAAATACACTTAAGAGTTAAATAAATATAATGAACAAATGGGGGACGTTCATAACTCTAGTTTTTATGTTGTAGAAAGAAAATGATGTTAAAAACGCATGTAAAGGTGAAACAGGACTTGGCCCTCGATAACAACAACGTTCGAGTGGCTGGCTCACGGTAGCTGCAGCGTTGATGCGCCGAGTCTCTGGAAAACTTTGTTCATTTGCCCAAATTGCCACCCAAAAATTCCCTTATCCATGTCTTGACTTATTCAAGTCCAACACAAATTTCAAACTTCCAATTAGGCTTCTATATAGAACTTTAACTAGAATTTATCAAATAAATTTCAAGTATGATTAAAAAATAGTATTCGAAATAGAATTCTTATATCAACTTTAACTAGAATTCTCAATTATTTTTCAGATAGAATTTAGGTCACACCATAATTCTAATAAACTCCATATTTACACGAATTCCACTACAATGAGTAAATTTCAAAGATCTTGCCATGAACAAATTCAACTACAAAGAATAAATTTCAACTCTCCATAAAAAAACGTAAATGAAGTTCTCCATCAAAATTTGCAATTTGAAAACATTCTCCATCTCTACCACAAAATAAAAATAAGTTCAAACTCAAAACATAAGTATCAACAATTCGAATCACAAGTAACAAAATCGAATATGATTAATAATCTCTAAACAACTCTAAAACAAGCCTTGTAATATAATCATCACAAAATATTTTGACAGAAGAATCTTGGTTAGAATCAACACATTCAACCACATTCATAGCATGTGCAATTAAATAAACATCTTTGTACCTAAGAAGAAGCAAAATATCACAAACGAGTCTATTTCTAGCAATTGAATACAATGGCACCACAGGTAATCGTGACAAAGTAAATTTATCCATAACTTTCGAACTTTGACTTAAATGTATTCATCAAGTAGACCCCAAACAAATCTCCAATGGTGCTAAACCAAACTCACAATTCACATGAGCTCCAAATTTATGTTGATTGATCTTCAAAGATTTTGTAAAACAATATGAGCATATTTATGTCCTTGCAAAACAACATGAGCATCTTTATGAACCTTCAAGACTCCACATTAACCAATGATTTGTACCATTTCAAGTCAAAAGTACTCAAGGAGATAAGATTTCTTCAAATCAGGAACATGCCACACTGCATCAAGTGTTTTGATACTTCCATCAAACAACTTAATTCTAAGCATTGCAATACCAGCTATCCGATAATGTGTATTATTACAGGTCACCACAGCACCTTTGGTAACTTTTTTATATGTTGTAAACGAATTCCAATTGGGACATGTATGAAAAGTACAAGCCATATCAAGAATCTAATCATTGTCAAGTTTGGAGTCACCAAAAAATATAATCAAAAGCTTTCCATCACTGTGAAACTTTCTACAACATTGGCTTCACCTGAAGTATATGATTAGCTATAGCCATTTTTTCTTTATTCTACAACTTATAACAATCTTTAACCAAGTGTCCATTCTTTTTGCAATAATTAAAAGTTTTGTTTGTGAAGTTAGACCTTAATTTTCCCCTTGCACAACAACCATCAACAATAAATCCATCTTCATGAGCCACGGCTCCAATGAGATGCTTCATCTTCTCATTTGAATATAGAGCACCCTAGACATTTTCAATGGCGAGAATATCACAACTACATAGGATCGTATCTCTAAAAGACATATATGAAGCGGGCAACAAACACAACAAAATCAAATCTAAATCTTCTTTATCACATTTAATCTACAAAGTTTTCAAATCAGAGACGATTTCCTGAAAAATAGCTAAATGATGTCCGAGAGATGTACTTTCTATCATATGATGAGAATAAAGGCGTCGCATCAAGTATAATTTGCTAGTTAGACTCTTCGTCATG
The DNA here is from genome assembly GCA_903798325.1 of Fraxinus xanthoxyloides. Lineage (NCBI taxonomy): Eukaryota > Viridiplantae > Streptophyta > Magnoliopsida > Lamiales > Oleaceae > Fraxinus > Fraxinus xanthoxyloides. The sequence continues at coordinate 9,950 of CAIGRL010225585.1, forward strand.
CATAATTTCTTCAATCTAAACCATAACGTAGTAGCAAACTTCTCTTTCAAAATGTCCCGAAAAATATCATTCAAAAGATAAAGATGAATTTATGACAAGGCATTTCGTTCCCTACATTGTTTCTCTTCTTGATTCCAAGTTGTAAACATCTTGTCAAATCCCAAAAATGCATAATTCAAATCCTTCTGAGCTAATATTGCTCGCATCTTTACCCGCCACAACGAAAATCTTGTGTTGCATCTAAAAACAAAATATCATACTTCATTGTTGTCATCTTGAAATCAAAATCTCCCTATGAATAACACCTTACATCTGATACCGATTTGTAAGGAATAAAACATATAACAAATTGCTCTTATACCAATTTGTTGTAAAAATAAGCAAGAAAAGAATAATATATTTATGACACAATATGAAGTAATTGATCACAAACGCATAAGGATGTCAACGAGTCGAGTCGAGTCGAAAAGAAACGCTCGAGCCGAGCCCAAGCTTTTTTGGGCCCGAGTCGAGCTGAGCCGGGCCCGACCAAAAAAAATGAGGTTCGGCCGAGCTTTTGGCCGGGCCGAGCCGGCTCGACTTTTTTGCTATTTTTTTTTTAATATATATAGGCAGGCAGCTATTTTTAATTTGAAATATATATTTTTTTTAATGGAGCAGGCTCCCCCGGGCCACGACTTGGTGCCACCGAGCTCGAGCCGGGCTTGGTTCGAGCTTTTTTCGGGCCGAGCCTGAGCCGCCGAGTTTTTTTGTCACCCCTACAAACACACGAGAACAATATAATTTATAGAGAAAATGAGATTTCACCAAAATGTGGAGAAAGAATACAATAATTTTTTGTTTCCAAATTTGTCCAANGACCAAAAAAAATGAGGTTCGGCCGAGCTTTTGGCCGGGCCGAGCCGGCTCGACTTTTTTGCTATTTTTTTTTTAATATATATAGGCAGGCAGCTATTTTTAATTTGAAATATATATTTTTTTTAATGGAGCAGGCTCCCCCGGGCCACGACTTGGTGCCACCGAGCTCGAGCCGGGCTTGGTTCGAGCTTTTTTCGGGCCGAGCCTGAGCCGCCGAGTTTTTTTGTCACCCCTACAAACACACGAGAACAATATAATTTATAGAGAAAATGAGATTTCACCAAAATGTGGAGAAAGAATACAATAATTTTTTGTTTCCAAATTTGTCCAACTTAATATAAAATACAATGAAGAGTTAAATATATATAAATAACAAATAGGGAACGTCCATAACCCTAGTCTTGGTGTTGTAGAAAGAAAATGATACTGCGCCAAGCGAGTAGATAGCTCGTGCCATGTGTCACGCCAAGCAAGCGGTCAGCTCGCGGAAAATATAGAGGCGTTGAGGCGCTGAGTCTCGGGAAAACTTTGTTCTCTTGCTCAGATTGGTGCCCAAAATTTTTATCTTGTATCTCTTGAGTTTTTCAAGTCTAACAGAAATTTGAAATTCCCAATTAAGCTTTCAAATAGAATTTCAACTAAAATTTGCCAAATAATTTTCGAATAGCATTCAAAAATAACATTCTAAATAGAATTCTTCATAAGTCAACTTTAATCAAAATTCTCAATTATTTTTCAAATAAAATTCAAGTAACACCTTAATTCCAACAAAATCCATTGCCACCAAACGCCACCACTATTTTCTTGTCCCAACTAGGGCTGGACAAACTCCCGAACCAAATCGAATTGAACTCGACCTGAACTGAATCGAATCGAACGGTTCTTCATAAGTTAAATACCCGAATATGTATCTGAATCGAGAACAGATGAGTTTGGGTTGGTTCTTCGGCTAGAAGAACCGAATTTAAATAATTTTTTGAATTTTTTATATTGAATTAAATAAATTATTTTATTTTTTTCTAAAAAAAAAACAAATTAATTAAACAAATCAGTCAAGTCCAGCTAACACTAAGTCCATCTAAATTAATTTTTTGTTAGCCCAACATTTGGGCCTTATCATTATAATTTCTTCTGGTAAGCAGTACGCCCATAAATTTAAACCATTTGATAATTTTAAAACCTACATCCCTATTCCCAAATCGATTTTGAAACTCCTACATTTCACCGGTGGCAGTAGCTATTGATTAGATATCTGAGTGTAGTATAAACATTCAAAAATAAGGCTGCAATAATTTGTAAAATTTACGAATGAACATGTCATTAGTTGTATTTATGTATTGTTGTTGTAAATGTTTAAAAAATTAATTATGGTACGCAATCGAATAGAACCAAACCAAGCCAAACCAAACTAAACCGAATCCGAACGGTTCCATAATTATATTTAGACCCGACAGTTTCATTTATTAAATACCCGAAAATTTTAGGTCGGTTTAGTTCTGAAAAGAACTGAGCCGAACTGATCCATGTCCAACCCTAGTCCCAACCCTTCGTTCTTTTTAACCATCTTCTCCCACAAAAATGAACCCAAATCCTAACCCACCTAACCCACAAGAATGAAGAAATAGTGGAATAAACAAAAAGTTACAAATCACATTTTCTTCTACAACCCAACCCAACCGTTATGTGTTGAATCTAACCTTGTAACTGACACCTACAACTGATCAACAAGCTAACTCACTTCGGCTGAATTAGCTGAATTGATAAAAAATAAATTAAAAGCAAAATAATTGAGAAAAGGGATAAAGGAGCAAAAAAAGAAGAAGTGAGAGAAAATGGAATGTTGATTTACTCAATAGTTCAAAAAAAGGGATCTCCTTCCTACAAACATGACCCAATATATATAACCATTTCATATAGAGGAATCGTATTTCTTCTATTACAACTTATTAAAATGAAATGGTGTTGTCTTGTTTAATTGAAATACAGTGACTTCAGTGATAAATGGTAGCCTGATGTTAATACAATGATCGAGTGATAAACAATAGCATGATATAAAGACGATGACTTGATATAAATATGATTACTTCAGTTATAATGGTGATTTCAGTGATAACATTGACTTTAGTGATAGACGATAACCTAAGTGATATACGGTGACTTCAGTGCATTTCAAATTATAGTTATTTGTTGTTGGTTTTTCATTTCCCGCTTGGATCTATTTTTCCTTCTTCTCCACTGTCTCCTTGCATGACAACCCTCTCTCCCATCTTGATCTTGTCCCCAAGATTTGCAGATAAGAAATTGTGACTTAATCCAATTTGAATATTCACATGTGATGCATTCTGAAGAAAGATATGACCTTTGGATAAGCAATTGAATTGTTGTGGCCCGTGTGGTTTCTACGTTTCACCAATCTAGATCGCAGAATTGAAAAGTGCTGGTGTTTTAGTTTCAGTTTCTAATCTCCTGTAGGTAGTTGCAACACTAATGTTATGCCTCATCTCCAAGGGTAAAGGTGCCACGTGGTAAGCCGTGTGGGCAGAGAGTCAAAGGAAGATTTACAAGGTCAAAATATGAAGAAGTCAAACAAGGTCGAATTCTTTCATCAAAAGGTTGAGGTCCATATTGATCCACTACCTCAAGGACGAAACACTACAATTAAGGCTAAAGGCTCTCTGAGGCTCTCAAAATCATCCAAAATTCATGGAGCTGATGTTGTCTCTTGCGACAGATTTGAAAATCTCTTAGAAGTGATTAATGTAACACTTATAATAAAACTTGCCAGTGCGTCAGCCTATTGCATAGAACGCTTGACCCCTTATCGAAGTATTAATTATATGAACAGATAGTGATGTGAAGCCTCAATTCAGGAAATGAGGCCACACGGTCCTGATCCAACGTCAACCAAGGCAGTATAAATAGGTTCTCTTTGTAAGTAATGAGAGGGGGGATTTGGCAATCACACACTCGAAATACACACTTGAGCTCTCAAGGAATTCATATGAATACTTGGTTGAATATTTATTCATCTTCTTTACAAGTTTATTGAATATAAATTTCAATATGCAATATAGTGACTTCTATGCACATTTTTGTTGATCCTTCCACATTTCCCCATTTTCCATAACTTAGATTGTTTCGGTTTTCGGCCGGCGATCTTTGTTAGCGCGATCGCTTTTGTTTTATACGACCAGAGTTTGAACATTTTTGTCTCTCGTCGCAAAGTATCTCCTTCGTCCATTTCCTCCTATCTACCGTCGTTATTCTGGTAGGAACGCGTCGGTATCGTACTTGACTTGGTAATAGTAGGTTCGACATCTGTTGAGTTCATTTTTGGGGGTTAACAACTAGTATAGCTTTTTCTCCCAATTTCTTCTTCAACAAGGATACATGGAAGACTGGGTGTATCTTGGAGCTTGTAGTTAGTACCAATTGGTAAGCCACAGCTCCCATCTTCTTTGTAATTTGGTATGAGCTAAAGTACCTTGCGCCCAGCTTGTTAATGAATTTCAGCTTTTGGTTAATTGGTTTCATTTGTGCTGTGTCCATTTGATAAACTGTTTTCTCATTTGTCAATATTCTATTGTCATGTTATTTGCAGGTTGGTTAATGTTGAACCCCCAAAAAATGAACTCAACAGATAGCGGCCCACTCTGCCATGTCAAGTACGTATCCGACACGTTTCTATTGGAACATGAATGGTAGCCAAACTGAGAAAGATGTGGGAGACATTTTTCGACAGGAGACGGTGACGTTTGGACTCCGACAGTTTTGTTTTGACGACAATCGTACTATCAACGAGTGCCCTGTAGATTTCCTAAAATAAAGCTCTGTTTTGTATAGAATATGTGGAAGGATAGATATAGAAAGATAGTGTTTATGTTAGAGTCTTGATCATTGTTATTTTGTGTTTGTAAAGCATGTAAATAACAATCTATATAAATATTGCTTCCCCTCTGTATTTTATTGAGAATGATAATGCATATTTTTGATCGTCTCACTACAAAACTCACATCACTGTCCATTCTTACAATTAATACATAACACAAAGTCAGCCGTACTTAGTAGGTTGACACTGACACAGTGACATACTCTATTGCAGACGTCACATCATTCACTTCATGGATCTTCAAATCTTCGGTAGCTCAGGGTCGACGTTAACTTGAAGGCTTCTGGCAGTATAAGACTTCGGACGACTTGGAGGAGCCTTTGTCTCTGCCTCTGCTTCAAGCTTTAGAGCTTCAATTATTTCATGTGGGGTGAAGGAGTTCGGTAACAACATCTGCTTTAGTAGGAGAGGACTACGGACGATATCTCATTTCTCTTATTTTGACTTGGTTAACCCTTCATTTAACCTCCTAGCTAGTTCCCTACCCACGTGGACTTACTGCCCATGTGGCTGCCCAAGTAACTAAGATGCTTATTCGGCTGTCCACGTGGTGATCTGAGCTGAGACTTCGGATCTGGAGGGATAACAATAGTCTCCCAAGTCCATGCATGATTATTTATATAATACATGGACTTCAAGTATTGTGTGATTCTTCAGGGAGAATGATGCTCTTATGGGGTTCGTTTTCTAATATCTGAGGTTCCCTCTTATGTGGTGCATTCATTCATTTCAGGGGCTGATATGATCTAATGCTGCAAATAACCTCATATTGATAGTTACAAGGGGTTTATTATTTTTCCAACAATTCTGCGAAATACGAGGCGTCTATAGTCATGGCGCCTCAATGATTTGATGTCGTGGTACCTTTCCAAGAAAAATAGTTGGGACGGGATAACTTCCAATACACGAAATCGTCATCGCATTTAATGCATAATGATAGTTGTTCCCCCAAGTTTTTCTTTCTTCCCGGACGCACGAGGGCGCGTGCGCTAGACGTCCTTATCTTGGCCTTTGAAGTCGAAGTGTCATATGTGGTGGATGGTTCAGATTGACTCTGGAAAATTAACGATTGGGTGACCTGGACCAAGATCTAACGGCTGAGATTAAGTGAGTTTGCCTATAAAATGCATAGATCTTTAGGAGGAAATTTTTTGAGTTTTGTACGAATCTTCGCTGAATTGTTCTCTCAATTTTTCAAGTCCTCTTCTCCAAGAATTTTACAAGCTTCTTTCTTCTGAAATTCTTCGCACTTTCTTCGAATTTCTTTGGGAAAGTCGTAAATAATCTATTTTTTCTTTCTCTGTACATTGTGAAAACTTCCAAATAGACCTAAGGACTGATGGCTTCTTCTAAACCTGTTGGGGCCAGTGAGTTGGGCTTTTCAGTTACCAACACTGCCAACCTTTCTAGAGCCATTGAGAGTGGGCAGGGCGCTTCGGTATCTTGGGGTGACGTTGAGGGTGATGATGACATATCCTGGGGACAGCCAAAATCTCGTCCTGCGTCAACCATCCCATCTTGCTAGCCTTAGGGAAAATATCGAATTCCCTACGACATAGAACTTCTGAGCCCTTCCTCTGATGAACGAGCCTGCTATCCGAGGCAGGGCTGCATCGTCATCAGTTAGTTTTTACTAAAGGGGGCTTCGTTTGCCACTTCATCCCTTTTTCTGAGTTGTCCTTAGGTTGTAAGGTCTAGTCCCTACCAAGCTCGCACGCTAATGCATGGGCTCAGCTAGTGAGGTCTTATTTTCTTTGGAAAGGGACATCCCTACACAAGGACATGCCCTTCTATGTCTTCCTAACCATTTATCAACCTGGTCCCCTGGGCAAGGAGAATTCTAGGGGCTTGTATTCTTTGTTTCTCTTTTTGTGATGGGTCTCCCTAAATTCATCAAAGGATGGAAGGAGACCTAGTTCTGGGTTCGGGGGAAGTTGTAGGAGTGCAAAGGTGACAATGTCCCTTATGTCAAAGTCTCGACCTCATACTCCGAACCTAGTGAGTATTGTTTTTACACTTGGCTTGTTACGATTCTTTGGAATTCTGGCTAACTGATTGTGGTTGTTTTATAGGGTCGGTGGAGCATTTTGACTTTGACGACAGTGACTGGGATACCTTATCGAAAATTTACCGTCAACCCTCCTCATCTCGCTACTTTGATCGCCTGATCGTTTCCCCACGGTTCTACGAAGAACTTTGCTTAATAGCTCGAGGAAGTAAGACATGCATCGATTCTTTAATTTGTCATTAACTTTATTGCATTGTGTACATCTAACGTCGTGTCTATTCTCTATAGAAAACTTCACGAAGAGGAGACCCACCACCTCCGACATGGCCACTATCCTGGCCGCAACTTCAACAATCGACCATAAAGGCATGAGACCCTCATCTGCTAGAAGAAAGCAAGTGAGGGATAAAATAAAGATGGTCAGCAAGGAAGTTGCCTCTCA
>CAIGRL010225741.1:0-11815 GCA_903798325.1 Fraxinus xanthoxyloides
AAAGAATACATATGCATAATTCCTCTTCGATTTTCTATCATCCCTTTCCCATATTTCCCCTTTCAGTTGTCTCTTTAGGCTTCCTCGACTTCACCTCCATCCTCGCGCATAACCGTTGTCGAAATCTGCTAGTGCACATAGTAATGCCCCTTTTCCGTCTCCTATGTTCCTTTTCTCTATTTTTCTGCCCATTTTTCTTTAACCCCTACCGATCGTTACCATCGCTGTTGTCGAACTCTCTATCTCTATCTCTTACGGTAGTTCTCATTATGCTTTACATTATACATATCTACTGGCCATTGCTGTATCATATGATCTTGTTGTAGTTTTTCTGGGAGATGGGGATCTTTAAGTTTCTCGCTTGATGGTGTTGGGTGGGCTGTTGTCATTATTTTTTTAGAAATTTTCGATGACCGCAATGGTGAGGAATGGTGAGAGGGAAAAATGGGTGGGTGTGGGTTCAAAAACATGGATGTGCACATCATTTTTATGATTTGCTAGTGGGAAATGAAGATGACTTGGTTATGATTTCATGAAATTCTAATTTGCACATGGCAGTGCAAATAATTCTCGACCGTGCTACATGTACAAAGTTCCTTGACAAAAGAGGTTGGCAAAGTGACATGGCATCAATAAAAAAAAAAACTTAAAAATTAGAAAACCGAACATCGTTCTCTCTCTCCCAATTTTCCCGTTATCTCTCTCCCTATTTCCCCCAAATCAATTGAAACCAAACCCTTCCTCCCGAATTACAAACCTACGACAGCAACTCAGGTCCGACAGCATCCCCACCTCCGGCGTCATCCCCACCTCCGGCAGCAAGTCAACTCCAGCAGTGTGGTTTGGCCCAGCTCCACATCGTTTTGAAAGCTAACACCGTGTCAGAGACGGTCGAATACCACCAAAAAATCGATCGACAAATCTCATCTCTGAATCATTATATGGCTACTAACTTCTTAGTCTGATTGTGTAGATTGGTCATTTGCTGTTAAATTTCACATTAAATTCCGAATTTTTTTATTTAATTTCTCTGCTTCACGGATTGATGGCTTAGCTGATTGACAAAGTAGTGACGTTATTTGCTGTTAGTAATGTGAGATGTTTTGATTTTAGTAAACCAACGACTATATGATTGAATTTCAATTTTTTTAACTCTCTGTTATAAGGAAACTGATGCTTGAGTTGATTGGTTGCTGAGAAAATTCATGCCTGAGCTGATTTTGTTTTTTTAAATTTCAGTGAATTGAATGGTGACAAAGATTTTGTTGTATGGGTTCTCATTACCTGAAGTTTCCATCGCTTTGTTCTTTGAACATTTCACATAGATGCTGTAGTTTCTGTTTTTTCAGTTTGACAGTTGCTAGAGTGAGTATGTAAATTGGTATGATTTAGGAATACAGAATGCCGGGAAAGAACTCCGGAGTTTGCACGGTTGCAGGAGTGTTGGACACTTCTTCGGTGATGGCCCGATAAAACGTCGATGTCCACTTTGCGTGCAGGATTTCAGAAGTTTTTCGAGGTTGAAAGGGACACTGTTAACAAAGGCAAATTCTTCAAATGTTGCAGTGTGAGGTGTGGGTTTTGGGATTGGTGCAAAGATGGAGAAGTAATTGATGAATCTAGCAGTACTAGGGCCAAACTAGCAGTGAATGAAGAAGTTGAAAATATGACGCGAATGTTCTAATCTCAAGTTCGGCTAAATAACGAAGAAGAACTCTTGATTTTTGTGACTGTGAATGTGACGGTCCGTCGAGAAAAATTACCTACCGAAGGGAAATTGAAGGGGATGGACACGACTTGATTAGTTGTTTACGGTGAAATAGTCATGTTGTGTTAAGTAGCGGCATGTTGTAAATATGAATTTGGTCGATTAGTTTAGTGCAGTCAATTGGTACATTTTGGTTGAAGTAAATTTTTTTACTTCATGTACCTTGGAAGTTCGTGAAAATATAGTATGAGCAGTTCAGCGAATACTTTGGTAGCTATGTTTTCGAATTATAAACTTGGAGAGCAATATTTCAAATAGCATTACTGTTTTTCATTCTTGCACTAAACATTTATTATAGCAATCATCATTTGAACTACGAATCATCCCAAACAAAAATAATCTAGCCTTGCAATAAACATTTATTACATTAGCGTTCACTTGGGATTTATAGCATCCAAAAAAGACTAATCTCTTGAAGACGCTGTATTTTGCTCCATCAGATGACGCTTTGCTATCTTGTTTGCCTCAATTTAAATGGAGCCACCATGATGTGGTAAATGTGGATCGTTGTATGGGTTCTCATTATCTGACGTGTGAATTGAAATTAATAAGAGTCGATTAATTGTCAATTTCTTAAGTGTTGTGATTAAAATATATACGTACCTTGTGAATTCGGAAACACATTTGTCATTGTAGTAGGGATGAACGTAGGCGACGACACTTGTTATGTGAACACCTGGCTCATACTGTGACTCTACATCATATTGTCAGCCCAGAAGACATTTTTCAGGTGCGAATGATCATCCAAGTCAATACTAAAGTAAAATCTAGAGCTGCGGGATTGCATTTTAGAAAAGTAAGACTGTATTGCAGCTGTATCACCTTGTATTGTCTCATCAATTGTGCAATGGATTTTGGATTGTTCAAATATCGGTTTTGTGCAACTTCAAATTAGGAGGAAATGGGTTTGGACGAGGAGATTGATCTGGGAGAAATGGGAAGCGAGAAAATGGTTTGTGGATTCTACAGTTCAATATTTTCTTTCCCACAAATATTTCCCATTTTGGCACCCTCAGTTTGGTATAGAATTAAAATCACAACCGTCCACTGCCATTTGATCTCCACCTTACACACCACTTTGTCAACCACTTTTGTCAAGGAACTTGACACAAATAGCATTTTTGAATAATTTTTGTGATATGTTAGTAGGAAATAAAGAGGCAGTGATGATAATTTTCATGAAATTTTGGTTTCGATAACGACAAATTTCGACCCACATCTTAGCGTGGTAATCTGGACGGCATGGTAGTAGGAGATATGTTGCCTTTATTGCTTGTGCAACCAGTGATTTGCAATTGTGGCGATGTCCTTTTACAATTGTCCGATGGTGCTGGGCATTTGATATCGTGTTGTTTTGGATAAAAGATATAAAATAAACAGGGCATATTTGGACCGAATTAAAATCATAGTGATTTGCAATTGTGGCGATGTCCTTTTACAATTGTCCGATGGCAAAGCCACCACGTCAGTGCTGGGCATTTGATATCGTGTTGTTTTGGATAAAAGATATAAAATAAACATATTTAGGGCATATTTGGACCGAATTAAAATATGATTTTAATATAAGAATAAGTCAAACAATCAATATTAACCACAACTTTCATGGGTGTTTCAATCACACATTTCAAAAACTTATATCACAATTCACTAAAAATCTAAATTTAATCCCCATTAAACACTCTCTTAAGTCTCTAACGATTTCTCATTCACTGAAGCATGTTTTGGGTTTTTATTGCATTGGACTATGTTTTGAAGGTTATAGGATTTGTAATGTTGGTATAAAAATAGAATAAAAGACGGGCATTTAATGTGTTCCTCCAATATGAACGATACACAATCTCGTTTTAGATGTAGATGTAGTGCATATATGAAAATGCATACATCACACATTGAAAGGAATCATAATTGTAGATTTTAAAGATATCATAGTCTGAAGGTACGATAATAATCATTTATTGTTACAAATCGAATTTAGGGTTTACGGATTAATTTGATTTATATTTTAATTTTGTAGGCTAGTGTTAGGTATATGGGATTTGATTGGGACGACAAGGTTGAACCAATATTGAGATGCCAATTTGAAGTGCCTGATATGCACCTTAAGACACCAAGTAACTTAAATGATGTTGTTGTCATCAAGTTGTTGGAGAAGATCTACATGGTGAACAAAAAAAAATGTTCACATACTCGTGCACTTTTTTTGGTTTATTATACTGTGGACATGTATGCTTGCATTACTCGTTGTTGAAGTGAAGCGCGAATAATAAGTGTGAACATTTGAGTCTGGTCATTTATATAGGTGTTGTTGTCAATTTTTAAATTCTTCAAGTGTACGAATCGAAACAAGCAATATAGTAGACTGGTGAATTCAGATATTATTTTCACGAGGACTACTATCTAACAATTGTTTAAATTATTCCTAATTTTAATTTGATCGAAAACAAATAATAATGTTTGTGATTGCTATCTAATTATTCTAACTAAACTAAATTATCTAACGTACACAATTTATCGATTTTGATTTTAAAAGTATGAATGTGGATACTAAGACTTAAAATTTTACATATGGATCCCCTTTAATTCGCCAGTCAATATTCATTACTATTGTAGTGTTCAGTCGAATTTTTCTAAAGTATTCAATTTACCCTTCTGGAATCCTCATTGAGTCAATTTAACTAATTTAATTCCATATCTATATGTGAATCAATCTTAGTTAAACGAAGTATTAGTTCTAAGAATTCATCTAATAACCGCAATAATTAGTATATGTATCTCTACCCGTTATACTAAATTATCAGATTTTACTATGTGATCTAAATCTAAAATACCTCCCGATTCGAAATAGATTCAAAAAATCATTAAATAATTGGCTATAGAATTCAAAGCATTAAATTAAAATCAACACACATTCATTTAAAGAATTAGAATTTTGAATAAAAGAAAAAATGGTCACGCATAGATTATATTGTCTGCAGTACCAATGAATTTAGTTACTCATAACAATGAAAGAAAGACAAAAAGTATAGAGTTCATAACTAGATTTGAAGTCTTGATCATGAAAAGAATTGGATCTTGCACCAAGAATCTCCTTCAACCTCTAAACATTTTCAAACCTTAACTTTTGCTCTTTGATCTTGATGATTATATAATTTTCTCTCTTTCCCAAATTGCGTGAAACTCTCTCAAAAGTGTCAAAACTTGTATTTATACTCTTCCTCATGTTTGTGTCCATTTAGTGTGTTAATGTGCTTTAAAACGGGCCAAAACGCGCACTAGATATACTCAAGCGGTACCAGCCCTTCGGGTGAAAATTTGCTCCGCACTTCTTTTACTATTTTTATAATAACATTCTTTCCTGATATCCGATTGAGACGATTCAACTTGAGTTGTACATATAACTCAAATTACTACAACTTAACTAGAATAGTTGTTTTTCAATTCGAATTTACTTGGCCCTAAATGAGTCTCAATTTCTAGCTATAAATTTGGAACATTCTTCTACGGTTGAAAATTGATTTGTGAAAATATTTTTATTATATTTCACTCCTTTTGAATTCTAATTGCATCCAATTGACTCCAAATATTCTCGAATTTTCATCGTGAGCTTCGATACAGCTTTTGAGTATTTACACTTTAGTCCCCAAACTTTGGATCTTTTTCGCCAATTTTCACTCATTATTTCAATTTCACTTTCTTTCATCTAGTTTCACCTAATAAACGAAATATACAATAAATTAGGCTATAATTGTTCAAAAGACTATTAAATGCCTATATACCTAAGTCCAAATAAATGTATAAAATACACTTATCAAATACCACCACACTTGAGCATTTGTTTGTTCTTAAAAAAACCATAACATAACTTAATAAACACTCAAACATGCAAAAGGTTGTGGTTAGATAACTTGCCATTTTATCTCAAGAATGAAATCATTGTATTAAATCTATAAACAGTTTCAAGGTCGCATTACCAAAATCAATATATACTTTTCCAATGCAAAATTGATGTGTGTGCGTATGTGAAGAATTAAGTAAATCACTATAAATTCACGAGTTGTTTCGATTCCTGACCATCGATGGTCAAATCTTTACTTTTATCTCTTGTAAGATTTACACACCCTCAAACTTATTCCTTTATATTATTTCCTAGTATATGATCTAAGGCTGGATCTTTATACCAACTCAACATCTTATTTAGTGTAGATGGATCTCATTAATTGCATGTCAATACTTCAGCAAATAAGATTCTCCAAATTTTGATTACTTCAACCTCCAAGGTTCAACTAGGCTAATAATCCATTGTCAAAGATCTGACTTTCTCAAATTAGTGTTTGAGACTTAATCGAGGCATGTAGTACGTAAATACATAATAATTATTATTTTTCTTATCTTATGTGCATATTTCTCACCATTAAACTTTCTAAATGACTCTTGTAGCGAGTTTTAGGTCGATAACTCTCAAGTCAGATGATGATAGAGCACTAGACTTTTAGATACCCTTGTAAACTTAATCACTCGAATTATAAAAATTACGAAGAGACGTTTCACATTGAGATATCTTTTTTCCCACTTTTTTTTTTTTTTACCATGATTAGTGCATTACCCCCCATTAAACACTCATTCTAAAAAATCGATCCCTAACTTATGATTTTTTTTTTAATCTAATTTTCACTATATTAGCCTTAGAGAATTCACACAAGAATTTACATACATGAAATCCCATACATATCCATATATCCCTACAATACTAAAATTATTCCCAACTAATCTAAATTTGGTCAAAAGATATATATTGTAGTATTTTTTTTTTTTTAATTTAGAATCTAAGTTCTACTATTTCAATATATCAAGATATTAATCAACCATTATTTTATAATCCTAAACTTAATTCATGTGCATGGTTCATAAATTAATACATAATTCCAAATATATTTGCCGGGAAGGCTACCCACACAAGCACATAATAAATAAGAAAATCCCTTTTTTTTTTTTTTATGAAAAATTTAATTTTTTTACATATATAATAGAGAAGTAGAAACACACAATCACATAAGAATATTAAAACTAAAAATTCAATATTTTTTACCCATTAACTTAAAGTAGACACCGTCCTCAATGTTTTAAAGTATAAACTAGCACATAAAGGAGTGGGGTAGAAAGAAAGAAGATACTCCCTGAATTTTTTTGTTTGATATTGGAAGTAGGCTTTTTGGATCATTCAATTCCATTCTTCAATTTGTTAAGCTTCCTCTCGTTTGACATCTCGGTACCTTGAAAGAAGACAAATATAAGAGTAAAAAAAGGTTTAAAAGTTATAATGGAGCGTGTATGATAATCATTTTTTTATGTACCTAAAGCCTTGAAGAATGTGCCACGTGTATTTTCTATTGTTTTTCACTCGAATATATGATATTCTCTTAATGAGCTTAATATAGATATGATGACTCTCTTATTGAAACGGAAATATGCCTAAAACTAATGCAAATTAATAGACTATGTGCAATGCAAATACAGAAAACATAATAAATAAAGGGGTAAGAAACTGAGTTGTCTCTCTAAGTGCTTAATTTAAAGTTTTTAACTAGACTTTTGCACAAGTGCTTCATGACAATTTGAATATGGGTTTGGATGTCCTGCTTAACTTGCTCGATTTGGCTTTGTTCCATATTTCACACGTCCTCCAAAATCGCATTTTCCCTTTTGAATACTATATGACTTGCCTAAATTACTCAATTCGAACTCAACTAAGGAGACTTCAATTTCCTCATCGACTTTAATCACAAAATCAATGAAGTAGGAGGTTTCATGTTATTCCCATCTTCTTTGAATGCCACTAATTCATTTGGCTCTTTCTTGATTAATTTATTCGTTTCTACATGTTCTTCTTCCTTAGTTGGCTCTTCGGGTTGAATAATGAAGAGATCCTCCATTGGCATGTTATTTGGCTCGTTTGAAATTACTTGATCTTCAATCATTTTATATTTTTGCATGAATATGTCTCCCGTAACTATTTTATAGTCATTGAATTGTTCTTCATATGGACCCTCGAAGATAGCTTTCATTACTTCTTTTAGAGTTGCCATAACAAACAATTTTTAGTATAATGCAATGTACCACAATATTCACATGTCTGTTCAATCTCCCCATAAACAATATATTTGATATTTAATCCCTTCAGCCATCCATCCTTATCAAATACGATATGTTGATTGTATCACCACTTTTTAAATTATTGTCTGAAGATGAATTCTCCAAAGAGCATGTCACCTTCATTTAAGTCAAGATCAATTATTTTGAATTTTAATCTCTTGCTTTTTTTCATTTTCTATCAATTGAAAAAATAAAGGAAAGAAAATTCAAATAAAACAATAAATAATCAAAACCAATATTAAGCCCATGTTTGAGCCAAATTATTGTAGAATGAGAATGAAAAATATAGTCGTTATTGAGACCCACGCAAGAGATAGAAAATTTGAATTTAATGTTGATGTGATGGATAACAGTCATATTTTTCATTTTAATGAGATAATAATGTAGATCAAACGGGGTCTAAATAAAAATAATTCCGGCAATGGCGCCAAAAAGTTGTCGGTTTTTATATTCCGCAAGTTACAGATTGTAACAAGTAATATAGTGGACCAATGAGTTCGAATATCTTTCCTACTAGGACTACTACATGACAATTGGTAAAATTATTCTTAACTTTATTTTGATCGAAAATAAATAATAATATTTATAATTGCTGTATAATTATTCTAATTAAACTAAGTTATCTAACATACATAATTTATCGAATTTTGATTTTAAAAGTATGAATGTGGAATTCGCCAATCAACATTCATTACAATTATATTGTTCCGTCAAATTATTCTAAAGTATTCAATTTATCTCTCTCGAGTTCTCATTGAGTTTATTTAACTAATTCAACTCTATATTTCTATGTGAATCAATCTTAGTTAAACGAAATATTAATTCTAAGATTCATCTAATAACAACAATAATTAGTATATGTATCTCTACACGTTATACTAAATTACCGAATTTTATTATGTGGTTTAAATCTAAATTTCACCTCTCGATTCGTAATAGATTCATAAAATCATTGTATAATTGGCAAAAGAATTCAAATCATTAATTCATGAATGAAGTCAACACATTCATTTAAAGAACTAGAATTTTGAATAAAAGAAATAAAGGGTCACACAAAGATTACATTGTTCGCTTTAACTATAAATTTAACTGCTCATAATACTGAAAGAAAAACAAAGAGCATAAAGTTCAGTTCACAACTAGGTTTTGAAATCTTGATCATAGAAAGAATTGGATTTTGCGTCAAGAATCTACTTCAACCTCAAAAGTCTTCAAACCCTAACTTTTGCTTTTTAATTCTAATGATTTTGTGATTTTCTCTCCACCCAAATTGTGTGGAACTCTCTCAAAAGTGTCAAAAACTTTTATTTATACTCTTTCCCACGTTTTTGTCCAATGTAGGGGTTTTATGGATTTCAAATCAGGCCAAAACGCGCCCTAGATACACCTAGACGGCGTCGCGAAGACTGCTGAGCCACTTTTCGGGTGAAAATTTGCGTTGCATTTCTTTTAGTATATCATGACTTTCTCTTTCGATATCTGATTTAGGCGATTCAAATTGAATTGTAAATATAACTCAAAGTGATACAACTTTACTAGAAATATCTATTTTTCAGTTTGAACTTTTATTAGGCAAAAAATGGGTCTCAGTTTCCAACTGAAAACCTGGAACATCCTTGTACGGTTGAAAATTGATTCGTGAAAATATTTTGGTCATATCTCAGTTCTTTTGACTTCTAATTACATCCAATTGACCCATAACATTCTCGAATTTTTATTGTGAGTTTTAACACAACTTTTGAGTATTTACACTCTAATCCTCAAACTTTAGATATTGCCCTTTTTCCCATTGATTTTCACTTTTTTCTTTCAATTCTAACTCTTTTCATCGAGTTTTACCTAATAAACAAAATATACAATAAGTTAAGCTGTAATTATTCTGCACAAATTATGAAAAATAACGAAACAAATTATTCAATGGTCTCGTCACTCAAATATATATATCGGAATGGCCTAATTTGATATGGAACTTATGAATAAAAATGAAATTTTGGTTATTTTACATAAAAGACATTTTCATAATCAAATTAAATAAATCGTATATATTGAAAACATTATAGGATCCCAAAGAAGTTCCACGACGAGGTAAGAAGTATAGCTGGAAAAAATGGAAAGAGACAGGTGGGGATAAGGAGTGAAATGGGTGGGTGGGGATAACTAAGGGCTGGTGGAGGATAATAAAGTAAAATGAGGGTGGTGGGGTAATCGAAGGGAAGGGTGGGGGTGGGTGGAATGAAAGTAATAAAAAAAATAAAAAAAAATAGAGTTGAACTACATTGCTACTTTAACTGTGGGCAAATTGATCTCTTGAATTTGATTGATTTTGGACTTAATTAAAATTTACTTTTTTAAACTTTCGTGTCTGATTATATATATTTTTTTAAAATTAAATTGGCATTTATTAAATACTAGTTTTCAATTTGTAGTTCCTTTAAATCTCCCAATGAATCCGGTCATGAAAAAAAAGTATGCCTATGTATAATTTGGGTTGGATCAATTTTAGGCCCAACCCGAAAACGACTTGATCGATTTGAGTAAATTTCAATATAAATCAATCAAATCCAACTTTTGAAATCGAACCAAACCAATCAAATCCATTTGGGTTGAATTTGTTTGGTTAGTCGATTTAGACATCGCTCAAATTAGAAAATTTGCATGCCTATTTTGTGTCAGAAAAATTCCTTATTTATTATTATTATTATTATTATTATTTTTGCTTGCATAGTGCATATTAACAAAATATATAATGTAAATGGTAAATGATCGATTTTCTCAAAATCATCCTATTTGTCTGATAGTTTACCAACAAGCAATTATACCAAAATGAAAGCAGGGCTACAATTTGCATTGATGTTGAGAATTTGGATTTTATAATAAATAATTATTCTCTTTGATTTTCTTTTCTATTTGGAATTTGGTGTTTTGGTAGAAGATGTGTAAAAGAAAGACAAATTATTTGAGAGAGAATTAGGTTTGTGTTTTCATTATTTTATTAAGTTTAAAAAAAAAAATCTGAATTTTAAAATAAAAAAAATTTATCAACGGGTTGGGTCAATTGCTCAAACTGAAATCAAACCGAGTTTTTGATTTAAATCGACCCAACTTGATTCAGTTTGGTCAATTTGAACGATTTTTCGATTTTTTTACCCAGTGAAAATGTTGGGTTAATAAGATTCAACTTTGTATAAAGCTCTAAATCAGGATTGACAAAATTTTGTTGTTCCATACTGCTCAACCCCGAACGATAAACGAGGTTGGGCGGAATGTGATTCCCACCCAGATTCCTTGAACTCGTCTCGATTCTTTTAATTTTATTACATTTTTCTATTTATGTCGTATATAAATGGGACGATAATGGAGATTGTCCCTTCCTAATTTTTTTTTTTGACGATGATGGATGTTGTGATTCGTCCTACTCATTTTTCATTCCTAATCTCAAACTTTTAAGATTCGAGCCAATCCTTATTGACTAAAAAAAAAAAACAACTTAACTCTTGTTTGATTCCTAGTTTTAAAATTTATTTTTAATCACAAGTTTTATATGATTCACAATTGTTATCAACTTTTTAACCACATATTTTATCAACTTTTATCAAAATTTATTAAAAAAAAAATGATTTTTAGCTTAACCCAATAGGTACTTAATATTCCCTGAATAGTTTTTAAGAATCGAAAAATTAAAAAAAAGCTGCTCTTTCATAGAACTACTAGTTAGATGCACGTGTGGTGCACGTGCCATAGTATAATTGGCTACATGATAGCGTAAATATTAAAAAAAATTTATTTGTCTTAAGTATCAGTTCCATTAAACTTAAAACACTTGAAATGATGATATGTGACAAAAATAATATTAATATATTTGAATCAAAACTTATTTTCTAAAATTTGCGTTTGAAA
>CAIGRL010225757.1:0-12512 GCA_903798325.1 Fraxinus xanthoxyloides
TCTAGCTCTCTAGCATGGATTGCTGCATGTGTCATTGCCTCTCTCGTTAAATTTTTTTGTTAAGGTCTAGGCCATCTAGGACTTTAAAAAAAAAAAAATCAATCTGAAATAATGTATGGGGAAATGGTGGGAGAGGAAAATTTGAGTGTAGGTTTTTGGATTTAAACGTCAAATTATAGGGTCGTGTACTACTTACAATATATGTCAACCCTTTGAACGGTTTAAATTACTTCACTATATTGATCCATTCTACTTTATATACATCTCATCATCTGACATGGTTGAAGATCTTCTCAACAAGATTATTATTAAAGATGATGATGACGATTTACAATTGGAATTCTCTCCCGTCGTTGTTTTCTAGTGAATGAGAAATATCGACATCCAATTCGTGAAAAAACCAAATTCTTGTTGTCGTTTATGGTCTTGTATGATAAAAGAAATGAAATCAAAATGGAATGTAGAGGAAAATAAATTGGAGATGCAAATGAAAAAATTATGTGAGAGGAGAGATTGAAGATTTTTGTGTAAAGAATTGGAGTGAAGGGTATGAGTATTTATAGAATTTTTATTATCCATACTTCTGAACTTTTTATTTTTTACTATTTTTTTCACAGTTTTTGGAGATAGAAAATGTAGCCATTGGAAACAATTTGGTAGCTGGATTTTTTAGTCCTCATGTGACAGTTGATATCTGTAAATTAACTTACAAATTTGACCCAATTTTACAGATTTCACTCCAAAGAATAGGTTTATTTCCCCCATCCCCTCTGCACTATTTGGGAAAAATGGAACAATGAGGTTCCTCCACATTAGTTTTGCTTTTAAAGGCAAGAAGTTCTAATCTTGGGGGATAATACTTTCATCCAAAATGGAAGGAACATAGTTTGATTTTTGAATTGATAATTTTAGATATTCCTCTATGTTCCGATTATTCATTGAACGTAAAAGAATGCCAACCTACATTTGATGTGGCTTGACCCTGTCCGCAAACTCGAATTGTGCCCATTTCTAGGGCTTGAGCTATTTTGTCACTTAAGAGGATTAGTTTCTATTGTGATCACGATACCAACAATTAATAGTATGTTTGGCATGTTAGATAGGTGAACTTTGAAGATCATAATTGATCGACATTATCATATTGTTAAATATATTAAATTGTATAGAATTTAGTTGCTTAAGATCTTTCCATTGAATAAATTAAAATATAATTCTCATAACTAATTTCAAATTCATTAAAAGATGACTTAGCCCCTCTTTTGGTAGAAATCCTTCAAATTCATTTTTTTCAAATTTATTTTCAACTACATTCTCCTAATAAAATAATTTTACAAATATACCATAACTTTTCCCTCCATTTTACTCACATATTCTCTAAATGACTCACTTTTCACAAAATCTACGTCAAACAAGCAATTAATTTTGTCATTCGTAGCATATTCTCTTTAATGATCTTGTTCTATCCCTTCCTGAGCTACATGTTATTCCTCAAATATTCAATTATAGCCAACTTAAAGTACTTTCCTCAAAGAACCATGCTATCTAATTTATAGAAAAGAAGAAAAGTCCTTCGTTTTCCTAATTTATTGTTAACCGTATGATAGTGAAGCTGTGTTGCTGAGATTCAGAGTTTTGTGCATGCTGTTAGATGGCTTTAAATTGGATAATAAAGAACATTAGCACAATGTATTAAGCACCTCTAATTCATTTCTAAAACCCAGATGGAGAAATTCATTACAAGATGGTTGAAATGATACAACAGGACAAGAATCCTATAATACTCCTATACTAAAAGAACTCAAAATCCAGAAAATTTCCCCCAGGTTTCATGTCTGTTCCTACCATCCTTTGGCTGGAGCTGCTGACCCCAATTGGGCTTACTTGCCCAAACTTCACTGGAGACTCCATCTCGACTGGTCTCGGCACCTCCGGCGGTGTACTGCAGCGTATCAGAGCCCAGTTAACGCCCTCAAAGAAAGGGTGCTGCTTTATCTCGGTTGCACCTCTCTTCACTCCAAGCCGCTGTTGTGGATCTTTAACAAGTAGTCCTCGGATAAGATCCCGGCTGGCATAAGTGGTTGCAGGTGAGTCCGGAAATTTAAGCTGCTGCCCAACTACATTGAAAAGGGTTGCTCGATTCCCAGAGCCCTTAAATGGAGTCTTACCGTAGAGTAGTTCGTGTAAGAAAATACCAAAAGTCCACCAGTCCACTGCACTTCCATGGCCTTCTGCCTTGATGATTTCAGGGGCTAAGTATTCATGGGTGCCAACAAATGACATGGACCGTGCTGCAGTGGGTTCTGCAACTAGCTCAGGCAGTATGCCAGAGTGCAGACCGAGCTCTGCTCGTGGTTTTCCTGGATTATTTTTCTTACTTTTTTGACCAAAAATTCGAGGAAGAAAACATGATGGCTGAATACATGCTGATGTGGGCTCAATACACGCTGGCTGCACACAGAATGCAGCTCCTCGTTTAGAAGGATCAGAATCAGACCCACTAGTTCTTACTAAGGTTGGCGAAACTGCACATCTCAGGGACAGATCGAAGTCGGAAAGCATAATGTGGCCATCATCGCGAACCAGAACATTTTCTGGTTTCAGGTCTCTGTACACAACTCCCAACATGTGAAGATACTCAAGCGCCAAAAGAACCTCAGCTGCATAAAACCTGCATTTATGAAATCAAAAGGTTATTAACTTCATTAGCATGAAAATATATTTCAGAATGTAAAGAGGTAAATAATATGGAAGGAAGCAATAAATTTCAACAAAGCAGAGGTTAATCAATGGTCAACTGAAATCCAGTAAGATAGTCGACGATCAAAATATAACAAATATTTTCAAGTGAAAAGGCAAATGTAAATTCCTGAAATGGGAGGTTTATCTTTTAACAAACAATAAATAAAAATTTCTCGAATGCAGCTCTCTAGATGCTTGGCATACATCATAAAATTTTACAGAAGAAAACCTATTACACAAATTAATATTAATCAGGAATAGTATGAGCTAACTGTCAATATCAACACACAATTAGTAGTCTCAGACTTTCAAAGCTACTGCTACACATTGTTAGACAGTTGAACAAGGTATTCTTTTTCCAGGTTATTGCAAATATTGAGTTCACATTTTCAATACTTCAAAAGTTTCTACTTTTCTCTTTTATCATGAAAGTAAAAAATAAAAGAAAGGATCTACATTTCTCGTGTATCTGAAATGCAATGGATCACAGTGAATTAATATACTAAATGAAACTTCATTTGAGAAATTTCACTCATCAAGGGAAGAAGATGTAGCTTGGCCTTGGTGTTAATATTCTATCCTTGCTAAGACTTGCGTCAGATAATTGCAAAGACTCACAAGTTAAAGTAGGGATGGACAAAAATCCCAAACCGGACCTAAACCTAACCAAACCGAGCGGTTCTTCTTAAATTAAATACCCGAACGGGTATCCAAATAAACCGACGGGTTCGGTTCGGTTCTAGACCTAGAACTAAAGAAAAACCGAATCACCCTAATTTTTTCAAATTTTTTATCTTAAATAAGTCAAATTATTTTATTTTTTTCTAAATGAATTTGCTAACTAATTAATTTAGCTCAAACATAAAATATGATTTTACTATTTTCAATTTTCAGCCAAGACAAACTTATTCAAATTGACCTAAATTTTACACAAATCACTTGTTCTACCGTGGTGTCGTTTCTGCCGTTCTATTATCGTGAACTCACTATCTTCCTCTTCTTGTGATTTTAACCATCAAATCTATGAAGAACTCAAAAAATAGATGTACAAAAGATATCACCAGATTAAATTATATTAACTTATAAGAGTTAAGATTGAACATGTTATAGTCGAATTAATGTAGCATTTTTGAAAATATAAAACAATTAATTATTGTACGGAACCCGGGAACCGAATAGAATCAAAACGAACCGAACCCGAACGGTTCCATAATTAAATTTGGACTCAACGGTTCTACTTACTAGATACCCGAAAATTTCGGTTCGGTCCGAACCGTACCAGGCCACGTCCAGCCCTAAGTTAAAGGTCATGGAATTAAATCGTAAAGTAGTAATTACGTGGAAGAAAATAAATTTTTAGTCTGCAACTAATGTATATTCCCGAGTCAATCAAGGAACAAACTCAACAATAGCCACGCTACTTTATCGAGTGATCTAAAATTACTCAAATAATTTAGCTACTTGCATCAAGACGTCTTAATTGTATTACAAATAAGAGGTATGAGCAAGCCGATGTGCTTCATGGAATAAATAATTACCAAATTGGTCGCACATTTGAAGGATAGAATCTCATTCAAAGTGGAAATGATCAGGAATGAATTTTATTATCATTTGCTAAAATCAGATTTCGAGAATGATAGGCTCACAAATAAATACCAGGAAAAAGAATGAGCACTACATGAATGATAGCACTTACCGTGCAGCATACTCCGAAAAATGTTTCCCTGGTTGTCGTTGCCTCAGAGTATGCAGATCGCCTCCAGGACAATATTCCATGACCAAGCATGAGAATCTATCCGTTTCAAAATGAGTGTACAATGTCGGCAAGAATGGATGGTCTAGCAGCTGCAGTATTTCTCTTTCAGTCTGTGCCCTGGTCAATTTGTTCCTGCTTGCAAGAGATGCTTTATCCATTACTTTCATTGCAAAAAAACACCGAGTTCCAGTCAACTCCGAAAGATACACGCTTCCAATATCCCCGCATCCAAGTCTTCTGAGCAACTTGAATTGATTCATGCCTAAAATACCATCACGTATTCGAATAGCAAGAATTGCCTTCCATCGAGGGTCATTTCCTTTGTGAGGCTTATTTGCACTGCCAGTTATATTACTCCAGTTACTGTCATCACTAAGGCCACTGCCATCACTTGCTCGGCTAAGGCTAGTTTTAGTACTCTCAAGCGAGTCGCCTCGAATGCTCCCTTTTGTACTTTGGTAGTTTCTGTCCACACTAAGCATCCCATCACTCATTATCACATCACTCCGGTTTGTGCTAGTGCAGCTATTGACAATGCTCATAGCCTTGAAAACACCAGTACTATCAATACTACTGTGGGGGCTAACATTACCACTCGGGGGTAGTGAAGAATCCCATATACATTCATCTTTCTCCTCAGAATCCATCGGTAGACTTGCTTCAGTAGTATTTTTCAATGGATAAGGAACTGAAAATGGAGAGGAGACCATGGCTATGTCGTTAGACTCTTCAACCAAGCTCTCTGCTGGAGAAAGTAGTGACGGGCTTGGCTTTATACTTGGTACCCGTATTGAAAGATCTTCCAAAAATGGACCCTTCACAGACAAGCTTTTAGTGAAACGCTTTCCGTCCCCATTTCTCTGACCAATAGGTACATATAATGGTCTCATCAGGTCCGTATCAATGGGCTCAGGGGGATGACTCACCCCATGGAATGAAGTTGAGCCACTTTCCTCAAACGAATCACCACTCACCTTAAACGAAATACTATCAGGAATGAGTTCTTCATTATCCGTCAAAGAGTTCTTTCCTTTCCATCTTTGCACAAGTGCAGCCGAGTCCAAATGCCTAGAGCCATGCTCAGTGTATGGATTCCTAGTCTCTTCTATTAACAAACTAGGCTGAGTAATTGTGACTTTAGTCATAATGGGCAACTCTTTGGGAAGTGGTTTCGCCTTGTGAACTCTTTCCATTTTTTATCACAAATACCATCACAAGTACCGAAGTACGGAGTACCTCTCTCTGTTAGACACTCTGTATCAAACATGAAAACTAATATCAGCAATCAATTCTGATTCAGTCAAATCCACTATTGAGGTTCTCAGGCCAACTATAAGAAGACAATTATGAAATTGCATATATCACCTTCCCAACTAGCAAAGTTTTTCCAAAAACATCAGAAAATGGAAGCACAAAATCCTCAGGAACTCACGAGATCAAAAGACAGTTCACAAAAATAGTCCGCACCGTTAATCTTTCAAAACATTCAGAACAAATAAACAGAAATCCGTCAAATAATCAACAACCAGATGCAGCAAAATGCTCCATTTCTTCACATACATTAGCAAATACTAAGAACAAAGTAAAACGTGTAAAAATATAAGTATACACGTAATTATCAATTATATGCAAGAAACAAACAAATAAAATATGCAAGAGAGAATCAAGTTGACTTATATTCCACGCAAATACCAGAACCCAAAAAACTAAAACCAAGAAAGAACACGAAGCGAAGAGAATATCAAAGGGAACATTTCATTACCAAAGGGAAATGAGAAGACACGTAGCACAAAAATAATAGCTGCCAAAACGTAGTATTCAGTTACCACAGCGAAAAATCAGTATCTTGCACATTTGGGTTATCTATCTCTGTAATATTCTTCCGTTGGTCCCAAAAGATTGTATTCTACCAAAAACCCATAAGAGAGAATGGTGAAAAAATTGCGTGGAGAGAGGTGGAGCCACAAAATGTACATAAAGATAACAATTTTCTTGAATATCTGTGCTCAAAGATTGCAGCTGCTTGAAATGGGGTTAGAGTTAGCTTGGAAAATTGCAGAATGTTCACATTTGTTGTAAGCATAGAATTGTGATTGCGATGTGGTGTGGTGGGGTGGGGTGGATAGGGTGGCTTTTGCTTTATTGTTGTATGCTTTTGGAGGTGAGAATGGAACTTTAGTCATGTGTTACAGTGTGTATGTAATGACTGGTGGAAAGCAGGGAAGACGAGAGATAAAGCATGGGCACACCGCAAGAGACTATTGCCAATGCGTGACTTTAGGAGCTCTAAGGACAAAACTACCCTTTATTTCTCTTATTTATTTTAGCAAAAGGTTGTTGGAACAATTTGTAATTACAAATTAGAACACAAAAAGACAAAAAGTGGAGTGCGCAAAGGAGAGTGGCAGTAGTAACAAAAGTTGTGGAGTTATTGAGTGCGGCCGGCAAGAAGTATTATGGGAAATAAAGGTGGGGACCACTTTAATTGGTGGCCCCACAATGGTCGGATGGGACCCATTAGTGTTCCTTCTTTAGTTTACACATCTTTTCGCAGAAGGGGAAAATGAGGCTCTTCTTTCTCGCCTTATTTTACATCACCAACCCATATATATATGAGGATAAATTGCATCGTGGGTCTTAAATCTTTCAAAAAAAATTCATGAAGTCCCACATCTTTCAATTTTGTGTCCAAATTCCCAATCTTTTAAATTATTATACATCCTGAGGTCCCTTAAACATTTCCACCCAAAGGTCACCCATTGATCAATTTAAAGAAGGGCAAAAAAGGTCTTTTCATATTATTCCCTTTTAAAATGATTAAAAAGGAGAAAGCAAGAAAGAAAAAAAATATAAAAAATATATACTACACATCATTTTCTTCACATACCTTACCCCCAATCACACTCTTAACCCCCAACTACTAGCTAATCTTTNGGGAAAATGAGGCTCTTCTTTCTCGCCTTATTTTACATCACCAACCCATATATATATGAGGATAAATTGCATCGTGGGTCTTAAATCTTTCAAAAAAAATTCATGAAGTCCCACATCTTTCAATTTTGTGTCCAAATTCCCAATCTTTTAAATTATTATACATCCTGAGGTCCCTTAAACATTTCCACCCAAAGGTCACCCATTGATCAATTTAAAGAAGGGCAAAAAAGGTCTTTTCATATTATTCCCTTTTAAAATGATTAAAAAGGAGAAAGCAAGAAAGAAAAAAAATATAAAAAATATATACTACACATCATTTTCTTCACATCTTACCCCCAATCACACTCTTAACCCCCAACTACTAGCTAATATTTGCCCACTACAACCGTCAATGCCACCACAATTATCTTTCACACCCAGGGGCGGACCTAGCACCGGCCAGCCCCGGCGGCCGCCTGTGCTGGATTTGTCAAGAGTTTCAGCTGTTAGTCGTCTACTCGCCGTCCGCCGGGAAGACAATGAAATGAATAAAATGTCTGAATATTTTGAGTTGCAAGGTTAGGGACATTAGAAGGGAAGAAGACGATGGATTTTTTTGAGTTTGGGCTTTTTTTTTGCCCTTTTGTTTTAGGTTGTGAGAGTTGGGCCTTTGTTTTAAATATTAGGCCCAATGATCGACCAATCCACGATCCATATTACCTAGCACCAGTTTGTAAGCAATTACCAAACGTGAAACTTCCAAACCCTTCACCTTCAAACTTCGTCGTTTCGAACAGTTATCCACTTCTTCTTCTCCTTGCTCTACTGCCGGCTATCTACAAACTACCTAGACGTGACTTGTGAGATGGCCAGACTTGCCGCCGACTGCTGCTGCCAAGTCACCGATGAGTTGTAAGCCAGTAACTTGTAAGCGCCTACCGCAGTACCGCCTATGCCTTTTTGTTTCTGCATCCGTTATTTTTTTCTGCTAAGTTGCTCTATCTATTTTGCTCATTTACTAGGCCATTGATTGGAGGCCGGGATGTTGTGCAATCGACTCTTGATAAGCTTGTCGAGAAGCAAAAGCAGCAAATTGAGAAGAAAAGAAATGAATCAAATCGTCTTTGACTTTTTTGGTCATAAATGAATTAAATTTCAGTTTATTTTAGTACTTTTAGTTTCCATTGATTTTATAATTTTTTTTTTTTGCCTCATTTTATCTGAAAATGGAGGTGTAGTCATACGTGTCAGAGGCAAAACTGAAAATTGATGGATTTGTTTAAATGTGCTTGAGTTGTGATTTGAAACCCATCCCTTTTGTCTAATTGTGGAGAAAGGTGGAAAATGAAGAATGAAACATGAAGTTATTTGAAAATTTTCAGATTACGTAATATTATTTACATTATTGGATTTTTGTCAGAATTTTCATGAATTGTTCAAGTTCATCTGTGAACTAGTTATTAGGTAGTTCCTAATGTACACACACGATGAAGGAAATTTTTCAAAGCCAATTAGAAGAAAATTTTAGTACTTTTAGTTTCCATTGATTTTATAATTTTTTTTTGCCTCATTTTATCTGAAAATGGAGGTGTAGTCATATGTGCCAGAGGCAAAACTGAAAATTGATGGATTTGTTTAAATGTGCTTGAGTTGTGATTTGAAACCCATCCCTTTTGTCTAATTGTGGAGAAAGGTGGAAAAATGAAGAATGAAACATGAAGTTATTTGAAAATTTTCAGATTACGTAATATTATTTACATTATTGGATTTTTGTCAGGATTTTCATGAATTGTTCAAGTTCATCTGTGAACTAGTTATTAGGTAGTTCCTAATGTACACACACAATGAAGGAAATTTTTCAAAGCCAATTCGAAGAATGGTTTTGTTTGGATCAAAACTTAAAGTTCAAATTCCAAACCTTGTTCCCTCTTCGATTTCCCCGGTCGAATCACCCAAATCTCCAGCTGATTTTGGAATTAAGACTAGGAATTCTCAGTTATTGAGTCTTTTTTCTAGCATCCTACCAAATGATTCCCCTCAGAGTTTTACTAGGCGGCTATCTTTGAAGGAAATTGAACTTTCTGAAGACTGTACTTGTGTAATCACTTATGGGCCTAATCCAAAAACAACACATATATTTGATAATTGCATTGTTACAAGTTGCTGTGTGGATCCTAATTTGTCTGATAACAAAAGGGAATTTGATTTTAAAGCCAATTATTCAGTTTCTTCTTCTGTGGATTTTCTCAATTCTTATCATACGATCAATGGTCAACGATCAACAGTCGCTGCCCGTGCTGAACTTTGATGCTGGGTCCGCCACTGTCCACACCCCATTCCAACCCCCACTATCTCTAGCACCGACTATCTCCCTGTGTTTGAAAAAATATGGGGGAGAATCCTCCTTGGTGGTATAGTCGTGTAACCACTCAATGATGGCACACCCCATTCCAATCCCCACAATCTCTAGCACATCTCCTCGTATTCGAACAAATATGGGGAAGAGTCCTCCTTTGTGGTATAGTTGTACAACCACTCGACGATGGTTATGCAAGATCGGGAGGGAAAAATCTCCCATGTTTAATCAGGGGGTCTCTCGCCCTTGGTGTGATCGTGAGACCACCACGAGGGTTTCACTGCACCATGGAAGGAAATCCCACATGTTGTTATTGGTTATTGAAGGGGAAGAGGGGGGATTCTCCCTTCGATGGTGTGATTGAAGGGTGGAGGTGAGAATGGTGGTAAGGCAGAGATCGTATTAGAGCCCATTAAATTCAACAAGCAATTTGATTCAATTAAAACTCAAAAAAAATATTGAATCAATAAAAAAAGGGTTAGCACTATGTCTCCCTATTATTTGATCCAATATTGACTGAGGACAAGCTTCAACTTCCATAGCTCCTTAGTTTGACCTCCTATGTCTGTGTGTGCTCGCTTACTCTTTTTTCAAGAATCTGTGCACTTTCAGAGCACGTGAATTTTAATATTGATTTGTTCAAACGAATCACCATCTTGCAGTAAATGTTAATAGATAGATCTCATATCGAATAAAGATGAAAATATAGATTTACGTATAAAGCTTTGGCTACTACTCTCACATTAAAACTTTGAGTTTCATCTTAAAATATCAATAGTATTAAGTGGAATAGTTCAACTCTTTATATGTTGGTTTATATTTCTTCTTTATTCGATGTAGAAATTATCACTTACCATATCATCGCAAGATGATAACTTGTTTAAACAAATCAATCTTTAAATTAATGTGCTTATTTTTTGAGTATTAATCAAATCAAATTGCTCGTGAAAGTTTATTGGGCTCTAATACTATATTAAAACTTAAAATTCCACCTTAAAAGATCAACATTATTAAGATGAATAATACAAACTCTTATATGTTTCATCTTTATTTGATGTGAGATCTATCTCTTAACATCATGGTGGCTGGGGATTCTCTTTTTAAGTTTTTTTGTTTATCATTTTTTGTTCTTTTCTTATTTTTTTTTTCTTCACTCTTTTTTAATCATTTTAAATGAGCTAATATGAAAAATCATTTTTGTCATTCTTTAAATTAGTCAAATGTTGGTTATGGAAACCGTTTGAGGTGTTTTGTGCAACATATCAAAATAATGTATTGAGATTGACAGCAAAATTGAAGTTCTGGAACCCCAAGACACTTATTTGAAAGTTCTGGGACCCTTGAAATAATTTACTATATATAACGATCGAAGACGGATCAAGGCAAAATTACGACGTTATCTGTGATTGCTCTATCATCTATCAAGATGGTACTTTTGTCTGCATTCGTTGTATTCATATTTTACTTTAATATATATCTAGAGAAGGGGATGGGGACTGCATTGGCCTTTTGTTTATTTTTTTGGATTATTAAAAATTATTTGATGTAAATTAGAATTTTGTGCTATTTTTGACCAGTCGGTTCAAACTGAAAAAGTGCTAATTCCTTCCGTGAATGATACCTAGGGTATGCTCTATTTTTTAACCCCTCGCCTCTATGCTCCTTTCCTTCACGGGATTGTCCGATTTCCATTAAGATGTTCCCAACCCCTAGATAAAGTCTCGATTTCTATTTCTATATAGAGATATGCTCATCAGATGAAAGTTTTTCACGACATTGCATACGGCTTTACAATAAAATTGACCCTTCAATGTATTAAAAAGGAGCAAATTTGCTAGAAAAAAAAAAGACAAAATTCACGATTCAATTATGTAAAGAAAATTAAAATGCTGAACAGTGTTACTTCAAACATTAAAAGTTTATCGATTGGCTACATGTATATCACAACTTATAGATTTATTTACCTACAAATGATTGGGTTAAAATCTCATCTTAAAAAAATACTCCTATACTTTTTTTCTGATACCTAGTCAATATGAAAGATCGTGTAAATGACTAGAGCATCCCCACTAGGGTTACAACCTCATTCTAGGTTGTGTTAGTGTTGTATTAAATAATATATGAAATTAAACAAGTCGTTTACTTTCACATTTTATTTAACATATCATTTAGAACCATCTAAATTGGAGTGTAACCTGAGTGAGACTACCTAGCATTACTCAAATGACTATGGACATCCCATTTTCCAAAGTTTACTTCTATTGTTATTTAACCCTGCCCAATGTTGATTTATTATTATTATTATTATTATTATTATTATTATTATTATTATTATTATTATTATTAGTGTTAATGATTTGGCGTACTATTTGATGTCGAATTGGATTATTTTAGTACAACACGCTATTTGATTAATTTTTGTATCATACAATTTATCGCGGTATTAGAAATTAATACAAAAAAATAATATATCGTTACTATGCCAAAAAAAATATGTGTATTGCTCAATAATTTATTTTCTTTTAATAAATGAATACATAATTTCACAACTACAACTCTTGATCGACTGGTTGATAATCTTGAAGAACAATATTGATGAGTAAAGACAGCGGCAACAACCGACAAGGGCGGACGCAGAACTTCAAAGTTACGAGAGGCATAATCGAACTTGCAAATAAGTTGGGAAAAATTTTACAATCGAAAATTTGAGTCCAAAAAAATATACCCCATGTAATTTTGTATTCGAAA
>CAIGRL010225871.1:4319-21600 GCA_903798325.1 Fraxinus xanthoxyloides
GGGGGGGGGGGGGGGGGGGGGGAGCGCTTACATCAATCTTCTTTTTTGAGTTTTTCGTTGCTCGAGCGCTTGGATCTGGAATCTAAGCCAAAACACTTCAAAAGCGCTTGTTTAGCTAGCCCAAGATAGTTGCAAGGGTGGTCTGGATGGCTAAAAAGCCTAAAAAATATAGAATCATTCAATGAATATTCTTCGCATTCTTGAACTTCCTCTATCATCGTCTGTCCGCTTGTTCCCTCATCTCTCTTAATTCTTTGGTTCTCATTTACCTGCTATGATAAAAATTTACACATTTTCTTGCTATCTATCAAATCAAATTAAACTTATCTACTAAATTGTAAATTCATTTCATTTATAAAAGTAACATGTTCAAACAATAATCCACATCTTTAGACAGAAAAGTGAGATATGCATTCAAGTAAACTTAACTCTCGTTTCCCTACCCAAAAATAGAAAAACAATAAGAAATAAAAATTTAAAGAAACTGATTCACAAAGAGGAACAACTGATGTCCAGGAGAGGTTACGAGTCAAAAGATCAAGAAAAATTACAAAAGGGGGATTATATCTAAAAAAATTTCAAACAACTACATACTTTTTTAAGTTTCCGAGTTTTACCTTTTAGTTTCTTGATTATAAACTTATTCAAATAAGTTTTCAGATTCCTTTTTTTTTACGGGACAGTTCTTCTCAGGTAGCGAAACCGAAAAGTACCCATACGGCCATATCTTGGCAAATACAAATGATATCTACAACGAGAATATACTAATTCACTACGGACTTGTTTGATAGGCCATTATTTTCCATGGAAAATGGAAAACAAATTTCAACTTCCATTTTTACCTTGTTTGATACACTTTTTTGTATGGAATTCATTTTCTTGGTTTGACTCACATGCTCACATTTTCTTTAGTTTTGTGGAAAACCAATTTCCACCAATTTAATGGAAATTGATTTTCCAGATTTTGTTTTCCCTTTTTTTTTGGCAATTGAAAAAAGTTCAAGTCACAATGTTAAAAAAATTATCACTTTTATTGACAATTTTCATGCAAAACAAAGTCAAACGAATGGCATTCGGTATGATAATTTTTTTTATTTTTTATTTTGGCAATTGGAACAAATTCTAAACCCAATGGTAAAAAAAAATTATTACTTTAATGAACAATTTCCATGAAAAAGAAATCAAACGGATACCAAACTTTAAACATTTTTCAGGTGGAAAATTATACCAATTAATTACAATTTTTAGTAAAACACATTCTAGTCAATTCAATTCTCTGTAATTCATTTTCTTTCCACCCAAATTCCATATTTCCAATCAAACGGACCCTACATGTTTGTGATGATGTAAAGGTCTAATTCTCTTAAAAAGGATCACTAGGGCTGGAAGGAAACTTCTGACCAAGAAAAAAATTAGCTAAGCAGACTCAGTTACTCAAATTTTGACGCAACAGAAGTTTGCGCTCCATACTTCAAGTGGACAAGATTTTTCTAAAGTAGCATGTAAACCTAGTAAATTCCTAGTAATTGGCAGTTCAAGTTTAGTAGAGTTTTAAGTTCAGCATTCTGGTGAATTTTGTTGCCATCCTTCTATAATTTTTAGCATCAGGCATCGTGATTTTTTTGTAAAATTTTTTCCAGAGAAACTCCGAAGATAAGCGTGTTAAACTCAAGGAAAAACTGAACGTACAATTGTTCATAGTTGAACACCATGCAAAACAACAAAACTGTTGCAAATGAGTGGGACTGCTATAAACTTTTTCTTCTCTCTCTTTTTGACAATGAAGTAGAATCCAAAATCCCCATGCTTTTGCCAGTTGCTGAATCAATCCTTTAAATACGCAGGCAGAAGCCCTTTTTCAAACTTGTCAATAATTCTTTACTAATAACCTTTTAATATGCAAATGATCAAAACTTGCATTCCAAAATTAATATGTCCACTTAGAATCAACCCGTCCCTCCCCCCAACCCAATCACCAACCCTCACAACCGCAACAACACATCTTCTTAATGAATTTGAGATCTGCTGTATGTATCATTTCTGGGTACATTTGAAATATCCAAAAGTAACTACATTCTTAACTGGAAAAGTACCTTAAATTTGGACTATCACATCATCTCAGACCTGTTCTATCAAGGTCGCATTATTATTAGAGACCAAGGCCTAGTTCAGGGGGTAAGAGCGAAGCCTTCCAGGTCGGTTTGAGCCTCCTTTAAACGAAGAGGTGAAATCCTTTGGTCTTCTGAGTAAGATCACATTCTTATCACGAACCAAAGAATTCTATACCTAAGCAAAACATGTCCCAATTGCCTAATTCGTCGGCCATTAATTTATCTTGTGACTAAGTTTTCCCTTTTCCCCTTGTGCTTTTATTGGATCTTATGATACTAAAGAACAAATATTCAACGATTTCAACACTTCTACCATTTCAACTCACGGGAAAAATAAATAAATAAATAAATAAATACAAAACCATTTTCCCACAACAGAAAATAACTTCAATCCCCGACAGAAAATATTTAATAAAGAAAATAATTTAACAGACCTTGGTTCTCTGTGAAGAGCTATCCTGATTGGACTGAGATGTATTGCTAGTTGAAGGTGAAGCTGACGTCATACTGATTGAAGGGTTTTGCGAGAAATCTGAAGTAAAACTGGAGAAGCCGAACAAAATAAGGATTATGAAAAGAATCGTAACAAGAAGATGGATCCATATTAGCCATGGGATTTTGTAGCTTTCAATTATTAATTCATCGCCAAAGTCAAGCATGGCTTCTCTGTAAGTATTTCCCCCCCCTTTATGTCTATAAAAAATGGATGTAGCAGAAAGAAGGTAAAGAGCAAAAGGGTTTGGGGATTAGCTGAAGCAAGAAGGATTATGTCAATTCATGAACGATTGACAGATGAAATACTTTTCATTGAAAGCAAAAGAGATAATCGAGAACGGTTTTGATGCTGACTGAATAAAATTGAAAAAAGAACTTTTTATGCGCTTGCATCTTTACCGGTAAGCTGTGATATCTAATTTAAGATTTTATAAATGCATTTGGTATCTTGAATTTAATCTTTAAAATGATAAAATAATTAATAATAAGATCATCGGAAGCTCTTCTTATGATTAACATTATTATCTGAAAAATATTTGAAAGAGGATAAATCAAAGTCTTTGTCTAAAGAAATGATAAATATGAAAGAGATAATATAAATAATCCTTTATTATGGTAGTGTACTTTGTCAAAAAAGCATTCTTTGTTCAATTGAGCCTATGATCATTATTTCGGGGAAATGAAATTCTCAATAATGAATTTTTCGAGAAATAAAAGTAAGAATTTTTTCTTGAATTTATGTAGAAAATATTTATGGTCTAAATATGTGAATGAAAATAAGTATGAGAGTTTAAAAAAAATTTAAACAATAGTTATCAATCTATGGCTCAATTTAAGATGGATAGCAGAACTCGAAACGTAAGTTTGACTTGACGATTGCTTCGACTCGAAAAAAGTTCAAATCGACTCGACTCAAAATTGCCGAGGCTGCAGGTACAAGCAGCCAGCTACATGTTGCCTGCAAAAGCAGGCCTGCTAAGGCAACTTTGTGCTTCTTGTTTTTGCAAGGCAGGCAAATCTGTCTGTGCTGCCTACTTTTGCAAGGTGGGCAAAGTTGCAGACAGCTTTCAAATTTCATGACTTATAAAAAAAATTGACTCAGCTTGACTCGACTCGATAGGTCCGAGCGATAGCTCGAGCCAAACCTTGATTTTTCAAAGCTTGCTCGATTTGGCTCATTTACATCCCCAAACTCGGTACACCCTATAGAATGTGATTATGTTCTAGTTAGGATTAATTATGAAATCAGTTGAGGATCTCCCATGGTGGTGTACAATTGGATGTAAATTGATATTTTTAAAACCACTTTTACACTCTCATTACAACTCGACGACTCTAAATTCAAATTTTACTTCAATAGAAAGATCTAAATTCACTTTTTTATCTTTTGTGGATGTAAAAAAAGATGTAAATTTACATTTTATGTTGGAAAATTCAATTTATTTGATGCTCTAAAGATAGTAGTGTATTCAATGAAACAAATGAACTGGTCAAGGACCGATTGAACATTCAATTTTCGTACGGTTCGGAGGAGTTTGAGAGAAAATTGAACCGATTTTTTAATAAATTGAAGTGCAAAAAATTCTTGTTTACAACTTGTAACGGCATCATTGAACACTTTTTTGATAAAGTGAAGTGTAAAATTTTGTAACTATATATATTTAGATTTAGCAATTTGTTTTTGGTTGTAAAATATATTTTAATTAAAATTACCGTGTAACAATGATTCATCGACTAAACCATCGACCCGATGGTTTTTTTGAGTCAATTTTTGGGTCAAGTCTAATAACTACACATCTAATGATATTATATAAGTGTGAAAAGAAGGTTTTAAGTGTGAGATAACAACCACCGACACTACAAAATAATACATCATCGATATGGTGAAAAGCTTGTTGCATGTCAAAAGCATATAGAGCATTTTCAAGCGATCAGTATTACGTTTCATGTTTGGTAGTAAGCTAAACTTATTAATAAATAACTTTTATTTTCAAATATGTTTGAATATGTTGCTTTTTTTTTTCCTTATTTTAAGTCAAAAAAAATCATTTATTATGATAGTAACTCGTCTCAAATAATAAAAAAAAATTATTTATTATGAATATGCATCTTACATTCTTATACTTTAATTTGAACAATTAAATTGCAAAATAGTAGAATTTTTTTTTTTTTTTTCATTTAAAGGCATTTTAAGTATATTTGACTCATTTTAGATAACATACACTCAAAAATGGTCAAGGGTATAAGTGACAATCAAATGTAGAAATATGGAATGTTGGTGATATGTTTGAGTTGACAAGGTGTCACTGATATTATCTCTTATTTATACGCACTTAAATTTACTTGCATTTGATCTTATAGCAAAATTTTCAAAATAAATAATCGGATCCATCATGTACGAGAATGACGAAAATACTATATAATGCCTCCGTTTGGGTTTCATTTTTTATTGTTAAAATTGTATTTTTAAAAAAATAAGGGGCCATTCTTTTTGTATTTCCATTTTGAGTTTTGAGTTTTGAATTTATTTTTGGTTTTATGTTTTGACTGTTCATTTTGAAATTGTTAAAAATGTGTTCTTTTTGGCATTTTGAAA
The DNA here is from genome assembly GCA_903798325.1 of Fraxinus xanthoxyloides. Lineage (NCBI taxonomy): Eukaryota > Viridiplantae > Streptophyta > Magnoliopsida > Lamiales > Oleaceae > Fraxinus > Fraxinus xanthoxyloides. Next base: position 9,522 of record CAIGRL010225871.1, read on the forward strand.
AATTGTTTTGAAAACGCCCAAAATACGTTTTGAAAATTTTGATTTGATTATAACTGAAAATACCCAAAATAACAAATTTGTTGTTTTGAGTTTTCTTTATAAATTTTTAACTTGTTTTCAAAAACGCATTTTCGAAAATAGGAAAGAGAACTCGTTTTTACTNGTTTCATTTTTTATTGTTAAAATTGTATTTTTAAAAAAATAAGGGGCCATTCTTTTTGTATTTCCATTTTGAGTTTTGAGTTTTGAATTTATTTTTGGTTTTATGTTTTGACTGTTCATTTTGAAATTGTTAAAAATGTGTTCTTTTTGGCATTTTGAAAAATTGTTTTGAAAACGCCCAAAATACGTTTTGAAAATTTTGATTTGATTATAACTGAAAATACCCAAAATAACAAATTTGTTGTTTTGAGTTTTCTTTATAAATTTTTAACTTGTTTTCAAAAACGCATTTTCGAAAATAGGAAAGAGAACTCGTTTTTACTATTTTGAAAAATCGAAAACAGAAAACAGTTTGAAAATGGTAAAGAGAACAAGCCCTAAGTGGTTGATAAGTGAGTAGAATTTGTGAATTTTACGAAATGTGTGATTGAAATAACTTGAAAAATTAGAATTTAAGGGGAAGAAAATGAATCCCAAACAAAAGCAATAATTGGCCATAAAAGTGAAAGAAACCAATGAATAAAAGTTGAAAAATTTCTTATCATTTTGACATAATAATTGTGAGTAGGGACATTAATTGACAAAGAAGATGCTCAGGAATTTGGAGAGAAAAGATCACAACTACACTATAAATAGATAAATCAATAAACTATGAATTATCTCTATTGGTGACCCGACCTAAAAGTTCATCTCAGGCTTGCTTTTTGAATATTTTTTAATAATTCAAACATAAGATTTTCAAAACCTTAAATAGGTCGGCCTGTAAATGCATACAATTGGAGCTATCACGAGACCGTCATTTTCAAAGAAGCATAATTATTATCCAATTGAAATGGTGTTCTCTAATGACGCCAACACCTCAACAATATAGGGACGCATTTGTCGTAGGAACCGTACTATCAATCAATCAAATGAGAGTAATGAGTATATGGTACCAGGTCATCATGATCTAGATTGCATACTACGTCCACGATGACCTAAATGGTTGACCTCGACGGCCAACCATTACTTTGCAAATAGGACGATGGTACACAAATCAAGCTCAGAAAATGTAGAATGATATGATTAAGGGTGATAGACTCTTCTTGTTATGGCTATAAATAGGGACTATGGTCCCTTACATAAGACCTAAAAATAATATCTTGTGATGTACTATCAAAATACCTTTATCCCCCGTTTGGCACCCCGTTAATTTCTCATTCTCATTTTTCATTTCAACCACACATTCTCCAAATAAAATAACATTACACACAAATCAAAAAAAATTCATCACTTTTCCATCACACATTCTCACATCAATCACTATTCCAAAGTTTCTATTCTCCTCAAAATTAGATTCAAACATAATGAGATTTTCCTCTTTCTTTTACAATATTCTAGCAATTACTCGACTATTTTTACCTTAAATTGATCTTAAATTGCCTTATCAAACATCAACAATCTAAAAAGAATTTCTACAAACTTCTACAAGGTGAGAAATGGTTTTATATCCTTCCTTGCGTCTAAGGAATTCTGGAGTAATTCTCAACAATGTCATTGATACTAAAGAAAATTTTAGTGTCAAAATAGACGATAATGCTTGAGGTCTGGTCCTTAAAATAGGAATGTGAGTCGACCTTATTAGAGGCTTAGAGCTCAGAGTGTAATGAGTATTAAGATTTGGAGTTCCATCTTAAATCTTATCTGTTGATTTATATTTTCATGTTTATTCTATATTAGATTTATTGGTAACACCGAGCCTTCAACCTTCACTTCTAGGTCTGCTAATCCAGATGCCAACCCTTTTTTGGATTTTGTTACTTATACATCGAAATTATATACAAATGATTACATAATATGATGTGGAAGGAAGAGATTGGATGAAATTTTGATTTTTTCAAATTGACAAATGATAGAGTGATATGTGACATTATATAACACATTGTGTAATTTCTAATATACATGTAGCAAGATCCAATTATTTCACTTTTTTTACAACTTTTTCTTACTTTTTAAACGTATATTTTTTGAAAAATCATTTTTCAAACGCAAGCTCTTACAAATGAATAAGACTTATCTTTTTCATGTAAATGGATGATGAATTGGTGGGTTCAGCTAACTATGGGACCTCGTAAATGGGGTTTTCTTTATTTATATAATGAAATAAAATTTACACTTTCTATTTCGAAAGGTAACAAATTTAATCTCAGCCTTCTACGGTCATTCCCAACTTTTTTAATTATGCAGGGGTTAAATTCACCAAGGATCATCCACAGCTATATCTAGAGTCACTATGGTCATCCAATTTTATTTTATTTTACCGTGGTCACGCAACTTTATACTTAGAGTTACCATGACCGTCTAATTTAATTTTATTTCACTATTACCACTTAATTTAATTTAATATTTCTCCATGACCACCCAACTTCTTTTAATCTTTTTAACTAATTTTAAAAGATGTGAAATGGTATATATGCATTATATATATAAAATAAATTTTAAAAAAACAATTATTTTTATTTTAAAAACTCTTTTTTTTAAAATAAGTTTTTTATTTTATTTTTCTAAAATAAGTTTTTATTTTGTTTTAAAAATTATTTTATTAAGGAACGTTTTTCCTAAAATAATTTTTTATTTTATTTTATTTTTCTAAGTAATATTTCTTTAAATAAGTTTTTATTTTATTTTAAATTTTTTTTTAAAAATAAGTTTTTATTTTTATTTTTTAAGTGACATTTTTTTAAATAAGTTTTTATTTTATTTATTTTTAAAAATTTATTATATATATATATAATGTAAAGTTACCATTTTTCACATTTAAAATTAGCTAAAATGGTGAAATGAAATTAAGTAGTTATGGTGAAAAGTTTTATGAAATTGAATGGTCATGGTAAAACGTTATATGAAATTGGGTGATCACGATGAAATAAAATCAAATTAAGTGGTTATGATAACATTAAGTATAAAGTTGGATGTACATGATGAACAAAATTAAATCGAGTAACCATGGTGACAAAATCAAAATTTGTCCTTTCCATTTTGGCAATTAAATGAAAAATTTGTCCTTCTTTTTTTTTGAAAGCGACAATTAAAGTTCTTTATAAAACATAAGCTACAAGCCTTCAACAATTAAAAGAACAAATTAGAAAGCCTGTAAATTAATCTTGATAAATAATTTATGAATAATATCTAACGCGTTCTTTTCGTACAATCTCTTTTCAATCCTTTTTATGTACTTACCAAATTTCACCAAAAATGTACACTCGGGTGCGTATCTTTGCCTCGGATTTTCCTGGAAACAACCCAGGCACCCAACGACACCGCCTCGAGGACCTCCACTTCATCTCGAATATTCTTCCTTAGTATATTGTGTTGAACTAGATCAATAAAAGTTAAAACTATTTTCTTAGGTTTTGAATTTTTTTTTTTGAAAGAACTGGCAAGTGATTTGAGATTTTTTTCATCAAATATAAATTAGTAAGAGTCCATGCCAAGAATAAATGAATCATATCACTAATTGTGATTATATGAGAAAAAAGAAACTAAAAACAAATTAGAAAGCCATTAAATAAATCTGTATAAATAAAATCTATTTTACCAATATTTCATCTACATAAAATATGTATCTATAAATTAACACTACTCATCTCTTGGCATAGAATTGAAAAATCAACCTATCCTTACAAAGAAAATACTCAATTCAGGTCCATTGTTCCCATCAGGGCTCAACATGTACAGAGTCTCCGAGTCTTTGGATCCCACAACACGTTCGAAATACGCCCTCATGTACGCCATTTCACCATCCGGTCCTTCCGCCTCGGATTTCCCCGGCAACACTCCGGCCCCCATCGACACGGCCTTGAGAACTTCCATGACATTCAAATCCTCCTCCGTCGCCTCCCTCTTCACGCCATAGCCAGATTTCTTTCCATTACAGTACATTGTCCATAAGGGCTCCTCCAAGAGCTTCGTCTTGTCTTTTTCGGATCGTTTTTCGGATTCAAGGGCGATCCTTACCATTCCCAGGCTCATTTCCTTTTGCAACACATAGGTTTGCATGGCTAACTCCACCACCAGTGTGGGGAGGGTCTTAGGGTTTTCTTGAATGGACAGGCTTACACGGCCTTTCCGGCATCCGAACAATGTGCCTGTGATGCGTGAGCCCGTAGCTGAACGGCTGTCCGGTAATATGCCTCCGGGGAGGGAGGGGAGTTTGCACACGGGTGTCATTATCGGAAATGATCGGAAAACATTACGAAATACGCGAAATACCTTGGCATGTTTGTTTTTCTTCTTGGTTGAAGGATTAACCAGAGACAATGACGGCGTTGGCTGCGGTGGAGGAGTTGGTGGTGAATGTGCTGACGGTTGCGCCTCCATGCTTGAACTTGGATCCTCCATTACCGGACCTTCAGAGTCAGCAACGGGAGAATGCCCATGAAAGAGAGAGATCTAGAGAAAGAAACAGGTCTGGTTGTTTAATCTGAGGTTTCAAACCTGAAAATAGTGGCAATGAAATTGGGATTTTTTTTTTTTACAAGAATTTAAAAAAAAATGGTTAATGGTTTTGAGGGTTCCATGGTTTTCTATTTTTATTTTTTCTGTTCATGGAAGAGGCTTCAATCCCGTGTCTTCGGACCTTAATTTGTGGAACTAGAAATACCAATTCATATCACATAAAAAGCTATAGGGAAATTTTAATTTCAACCCCGTTACTCAATTTATTTAATTTTGATTACACATATCTTACATTTTATTTTGATTACACATATCTTACATTTTATTTTGATTAAATCATTGTGTTTATAACTGTGATCAACAATTATCGTCAATTTCATATGACTTGATTGCATGCCAATTACTTTTGAACGTCAAATCGATTGTTTTTGCCAACAAGAAGAACTCCAATTGAGTAGATTAAGAACATTCCCTTTCAATTTGTTTGGTTAGCGACTATTAATTTAGCATCTAATAATCCTTGACGCATATCTCCTCAACCACGTGGAATTGGACTTTAGCTCCTATTTGTCATCAATTTTTTCAAATATTATTTGCTACAGCTAACAATTTCAGCCACATATTCACTCAATAAAATATGTTACACACAAATCAATAAAATTACTTTATTTTTCAACCACATATTTTCCAAAAAATACTATTCAAAATTCTATTTATTTCCCAAAATGGGAGACAAACATCACCTGGAATTGGACTTTAGCTCATGTTTGTCATCAATTTTTTCGAACATTATTTGCTACAGTAAACAATCTGCACTACATATTCACTCAATAAAATATATTACACACAAATCAATAAAATTAATTTATTTTTCAACCACATATTCTCTAAAAAATACTATTCAAAATACTATTTTTTCTCCAAAATGGGAGACAAACATCACGTGGAATTGGACTTTAGCTCATGTTTGTCAACAGTTTTTTCAAACATTATTTGCTACAGTAAACAATCTGCACCACATATTCACTCAATAAAATATGTTACACACAAATTAATAAAATTTCTTTATTTTTCAACCACATATTCTCCAAAAATACTATTTAAAATTTTATTTCTTCTCCCAAAATGGGAGACAAACATCACGTGGAATTGGACTTTAGCTCCTGTTTGTCATCAATTTTTTCAAATATTATTTGCTACAGTAAACAATATGTACCACATATTCACTCAATAAAATATGTTACACACGAATCAATAAAATTACTTTATTTTTCAACTACATATTCTCCAAAAATACTATTTAAAATTCTATTTCTTCTCCCAAAATGGGAGACAAACATGTCCTTAGTTTCTGGCATGGTTACGGACAAAATGGTCACATTGAAAATATATATATATGTTAGTTGGGTGATCGAATTCGAAATTTAATAACTAACATGTAATAGACCCACAAGTTGAGTGACTTCCAATCAAATTTTTCTGAAGATAATAAATTCTGATGAGTTGATGATGACAATTTTCTATGTTTTATTTGAGCATATGTTAGAGCTTAAAGTTTTTCCATTTACTTGGTTAATAATAATAATATATTTTTTTTGGCACTAATAGTTGCTGAACTCATACTAAATTTTAGATAATTCTATTATCTAAGAGGTCTAAGATGGTATATTGGGTGCTTGCAATGTAATCATGTTACACAAAATTTATAGTCCACTATATTAAGCCCCTGTTTGGTTCCACTAAAAAGTAAATTTTGGGAAAATGATTGTTTCGAGATTGTGGGGTTAGAAAATAAGGATTTTTTTTTTTGTTTTACGAGTAATATTAATTTATTAAAAAATGTGAGTTGAAAATAGGAAAGATATTTTTTTTTTTTAATGGAGCCCAATCAGGGGCTAATACAATAAGTAAATTATTGTATAAATCATAAAAGGTAATATGGGTGCATCAACTAGACAAGTAAAATGAGGGCTTTCAAAGAGAGATTTTTAATGGTAATGAATGAAAAGTAAAGAATAAAAGTAACGAAAAGATGACACATATTGCATAATTTGATATCAAAACGACACTATGCTCCTTTTTGTGGCATTAGGGGCGAGTAAAAAAATTGGAAAACCATGCCAAGGCCTAAGTGGCATTAAGAAGATGACAATTTGTTCACGGTGCTTCCATAGAGGAGAGACCGTGCATGGAAAAGGCAACACAAATTAGTCATCTGATTGATTTGTTGGCAAGCACGTGACGTTGATGATGACGTAGCAACAAGAGTTGATACAGGTTCCTAGGGATATTGAATGCCAAACTCGGAGAATTTGAATTAGTGACGAGTGATGGGCAACCTGACATGGCTGTACCAACAACTGCATACTCAAGGGCACATGACAATTGAATTACCCTAACGTTACGAGTAGTATAGGGGCATGAAAATGAGAATTTTATTAATCTAATTTGAACATGAATTTGTTCTCTTCTTAACACTGGGCGAGATATTGGATTTGATAAAGAAAAATGATTACATAATGGGAATCAACTTTTAAATTACGAGAGTTCCATGATAAATAAAATGTTAAGTTCATTATGAAGATAGTTATGATGATCCCTCGTTCTAGATGAAGAACCTATTGTCGTGATTCTCGATGATTGGATAAAGGGTGACAAAAATCACTTTTAATTTCATAAAGATTGAAACTAAAAATATTGACAAATTTATTTGGGGACCAAGTGTTATATTTTCGAAACGCTCGGATCCTAACTGTAATTCCCTTGAAATTAATACCCGGATTTCGGCCTAAGTAATTCGACCGGGCCGAGCGGCTGAACCCAGATTTCTCTAGAACTCTCTCTCTCTCTTTGCTTTGCATTCCGGTATAACTGAATATTCCAACTATCATTCTTCACTTCCACTGTTTTTACGTCGTCCTTTAGAGAATCTACTCCGTTTCGATCGCAATACTATGGCGACTGTCATGCAGAAAATCAAAGACATCGAAGATGAGGTACAGAAAAAATAATAGGAAGTTATTGAATTAAAGTTTGTATTGATTTGGCATGTCAAACTGTCATTATTAGTTAAATTTTGCGTTTTTTATGTATTAGCCACAGGAATGATTGCATTTAATTTTTGTTATTATTTTCCTTTTTAGTAGAATACGATACTATAGTTCTAAAATCGAAATGAACTAATTAAAATTTATAGGGAGAATGAAAAGTGTGACGGATTATAATATCTTAGTTAGATAGGGAAGAAAATGATGTGTATATCAGGTTGTTGCAAAAACGAAGCTGAAATTCAAAATTTTGTAGTTGGTGTTAAAAAGACATTGGCAAGCCTTGCATTTTGTGCGTTTATTTTTGAAAAAGAAGAAAAGATTGAAGTTCTATTATAGTGATATTGTCAGCAGCTGAATATATTTGAATAAGGGTATCGGAACTGGATAAGTGAGCTTAAGCTATTTTGGTATGCTATTTCTGGATGCATATTTGGATATTCAGGTCTTTGAAGTAGAAATTTTACTCGTTTGAAGCTGAATAATTTGGGCAATTTTTTGAACTTCTTCTTTCTCTGTTTCAGATGGCGAGGACTCAGAAGAATAAAGCAACTGCCCATCATCTGGGCCTGCTGAAGGTACATTTCGATGCAATAGTCACTTAATTGTCAAAGGAAATTTTCTAGGATTGAGATATTTGTGTTACTCAAAGTTAATTACATATGGACACTAATAAACCCATTGTTGTTATAAAGGCGAAGATTTGTTCCATGTAAAGTGAGAGTTTGTGTAGTTAATGCAGTGGTGTGAATTTTCAGGAGCACATGATGAACCAAAGAATACATTTTGGAAGCATATTCTTGTCATATATTATTTTTCCTAGAAGTCAGATTTATATGCATTAAGTTATTGAATTTGCCAACTGCAATTCATTCAAGTGCAGGAAATGTGAACTGAAGACTGGCAAGTAATTTGAATCTAAGGATATGTTATTTTTCATAGATGACAGGAGTAAAAATCCTCTGTGTTTGTACTAGTTGTCATATGGGATGTAGTTGTCGTTTACTTTTTGCTTTTAATGATAAGAAATCTGTCTTAATGTTGGTAAATAACTGTGAACTGAATCTGCATAACAAAGAACTCAAATTTAAGCCCCTGTTTGGTGTTCCTATGCAGCAGATTTAAGTCCCTATTTGATTCCAGAATTTTGAAATTAAAAATAAAAAATGAAGCCTACATATCAAACCCTTTTTGTAGGTTGTCTAGGATAGCTCTACTATTCATTCAATTGCCACATATACCCTCAACAAGCATGTCAAAAGACCGAATAGCCCTCCCAAATTATGTCAGATTCTCTCAGATTTGCAGATCTGAATTTCAACTAAAGGAAAAATAGATTTTACAAAAGAAGGCCACAAATTGATGCAAACTTTCGTTCTTTTGGTGTCAATCAAAGCCTGCCACGATAGATTAAAAAACCAAAAGGAACCCCACGGCGAGAAAATAGAATTCCTTTACAAAAAAAAAAAGGATGATGATATCATTTTAGTTATGGACGAACATCTATTGGTGGAGAGAATCGATTTTTGCAACAAAATCGGGACCAGACAGGCTACATTCCAAATACAATGTTGGATGGTGGGGGCTCAATATACGCCTGAGCAGCTCCTGACTTCCATTAGGACATTCTTTTGTTTGTCATGAGACTTATTTCTAGAAATGTGCATTTGTGGAACCAAATCTTCAGCTTTTATATGGCCCTCTTTTGCTGCACTAAGATATCAAAGGCATTCTATTTAATTGATTGAAGTTATACTTGTTCATATTCGGTAACTAGTTTATGACCATTGGGTGTGCAGAATAATTTTATTTGGTCTCTATTTCAAGGGATATAGTTTGTCCATATACTGACAGTGATATATATGTACAGGCATGTATTTATGCATCGGTACATAAAATAATTTTTAGTACTGGAATTCGTAACTATGAATTTGGTGAACTCGTTACAAATTATATTCTTGCTATGTGGCACTGATTTCTTCTCTCATCGTATGTAACTGGATTGGTTTTTGGCAATTGCTTATTTGGTTTTAGGCTAAACTCGCAAAACTTCGAAGGGAACTTCTTGCACCGTCATCGAAGGGAGGTGGTGGTGCTGGAGAAGGTTTTGATGTTACAAAAAGTGGAGATGCAAGAGTCGGTCTTGTAGGTTTCCCATCCGTTGGGAAATCAACCCTTTTAAACAAATTAACTGGCACTTTTTCAGAGGTTGGTAATACTATGTGTTCTCGGGTTTTTCCCTCTTGCTTTATTGGGCATTGAAAGCAAATCACCTTTTCTTCATGTCTTTGTGACTTTTAGGATCATGTACCTCACTTTCTAGGCCACACTTCTTGTCTAGTGAAGCCTAAGTTTTATATGTAACTTTTGGTATTGGGTGGGGGTAAAAAGAGGAGGTGGCAGAGCAGTAATTTTAAATGAATAAGATGGCTTCAAGAAATATAAAAAGGGCTTCATAAAGCAAAAATACTTGAGTTCTTGACGTGTGAGTGTGACTCTATGAAACTTCGCATCCTATTATTGGTATTCTGTATGTAGGATCAATGGTTTCTGCCCTTGCTAAGTCTCTTTTTATCTGCTACTTGTTTATATATGTCTTCTGAAGGCTGTACTCACACATTGCTAATGCTTCAAATGTGCTTTCCTCCCAACCTTTCCTTTATGTGTTTTGTAGGTTGCTTCATATGAGTTTACCACGTTAACTTGCATTCCAGGTGTAATCATGTATCGAGGAGCAAAAATTCAGGTATTATTTTCTGCCATAGATAATTAATGTGTTGTCTTTGTCGCTAATATAAAAGCTAGTTATTATTGCAATTCATAACTTATCTCATTTCAAAGGGCTATCTATATGTTGTTCCACAGAGTAAATTTCAGATGCATTTTAGACAAAAACTGCCAGTTCTGTGAACAACTATGTTTTGTGCTACCTTATTAGCTTTGGTTTCATTTTTAAGTGCCTGAATTAAGAAAACATTTGATAGGCTTCCTTTGTCCTTTAGAATTGTTATAGATGCAATATATGATACAGCATGGATCCTGCAACCATCTTTTTAGTTTAAACTGTGATGCCTGTTTGTGAAAATAAGGCTACCAAATAAATGGAAGTTTCATTTGTTTCTTACAGAAATAGTTTTATTATAACTTCAAAGACGAAGAGCAGTGGTTCCAGGTTGGTTGACACAACTATGTATAAAATGTAAATTCCTCTCTTCCATCTGATCCCAAAGGCCTACTTCCATCCTGTTTCGATGGATGGCCGATTATTTTGTTTACACTGATTTCATTATTGATATAGGCACATAACAGTCGTCAAATTATAATGGAAGAGAAAAAATAGAGGGGAAGAAGGAAAGAGAAGAAACGGACACCCCAACATGTATTATTAAAAAAAGGAAACGGACACAAGGGGGACACATTAACTTAAATTATTTAAATAAAATTGTACTATATAAGATCTTTATTTTTATACTTGTCATTGTTTAATAGGATCAAAACTTTTCTAGTTTTGATTTTTGTTGTTAAACTCTGATGAGTAACTATCTTCTTAAAAATTATGGCACTCTACGTTGTGTGTAAGACACTACTTGCAGTTTTCAAGGAGTGTCGGTGACCAAGACTAAATGACACGACACATTTTGGATTGTCCGTCCTAGTAGAAGTGTCGGTGGTAGTTGGGGAAGATCAGAGAGAGAGAGAGAGAGAGGTTTTATTGCATTTCATCACTAGAAAATAAAGCATATCCTTGTTCATACGAGGGTTCAACCTGACCTAATTTAAGTAGAAAGCATTTTAGGAAATACAATCCAAAAATTGAGTCAAAATATAATATGGCAAGAATTTTGAATACAATTTACATCTAATTCAATCTAACTCCAATACACCTTAATTTTGCATCAGTTATACTCTGGCTTTTTGTCAGCTTGCAGCATGTGTTTTGAAAAACTATTGAGGCATTCCTTCTTTACATGACTTGGATGTTAGAAATTGTAAATTAATTTTTATTCTGTAAAGAGTGTTGAAATTATTTACGTTATCTGTTTTATCTCCTAAAGAAGTTTAAGCTTATGTAAAAATGAACGAGGAGTTTAGAATGGCTGCTGAGGCTTGAGAGAATATCGGGGTTCGAAAATTCTAGTTACGGAGAAGATTATATTTATTAAAAAATCAGCCAGCAGCAGGTGTAGAGTTGATGGCTCATTGAATTTCTGTTTCCATATCGGTCATCGATGATAATATGGATGTTTGCATAAAAGACAAAGTTCGGAAAGTTCTATTGGCATTTTAAGAATGATTTATGAACCATACAATCTTGAGCAAGTGAACTCTTCTATATTCTTCCGTTCTTTTTTAGGTTGTACAACTTACTCTCAAGGAAGCGACTATCGTTCCTTTAAATTTTCTTTGCTGCTTATATGTGGTTTCTTTTTTAA
>CAIGRL010225929.1:0-10737 GCA_903798325.1 Fraxinus xanthoxyloides
AACGGTTTTTGTCATAATCAGCTGGGCATGATTTTGCCCGATTATCGGTTCGATTTTTATTTTACCATGTGGTTTAGAACATCTTTTTGTGTATAAGTTTATCGGAAAAAAAAAAATTTAAATTTCAGCCCAGCCTAATATATTTTCTGGCTCCGCCCCTGACTATCCGGCAACAAAATCCAGAGTTTCAAAAGTTAGAAACAGATAAAAGACAAGGTCGAAGCATTGATCAAACCACTAAAATCACAAGCATGTTTTTACCACACGAAGATGGTTGAGATTCCTAAGCAAATACTTAATTATGAAAGAAAAGTAGCCAAAACCTACATGGCGTGTATTGTAAAGTGAATTACTACTACTATTCAGTGTCTTGTTCACTAATGTTGTCTAATACTGTGTGCCAAATATATCTTAAAGAGATTGATGTGTTTATTACTTGTTTACTTTTCACTCAACAGACTCCAAATCCAGCTTCGTGTAAATATGCCTGCAAATGGAGAGCATGTCCCCAGATCAGGCAATAAGCAGATGTTTCAGGAGCTGTACGACGTCGTCTTGTACTTGGGAATTATTGACATATTTCAAAAATACAACATGAGCAAGAAGATTGAACATGCATACAAATCTATTCGATTCAGCGTCCATATCAGCAGTCGACCCTTCATTCTACTCTCAGCGCTTCTTACTATCCATTCAAAGTGTTTTTCCACATAATGCTTTGCCTGGTTAGTAGACCTGAACTCGAGGCCTATCCCTGCCTCCATTTATAAGAGCATTTTTTTTTCTCCTCCCTCGTTGCAAAATTAGCAGCTGGAGCTTATTTTACCTGGATGAACATGTGTGGGCATTGTACTTTTATGTATTCATCCATAAAGGAGATGATTTCCTCCGGTATTTGGTTCTTGATTAATCTGTAATTTTCTCGTATTCTTTCATTATATCATGGAGCTTCAATCTTATTTTTGGTGGATCGAACCATATTTATTGCATCTTTCACTAATCTGTCGTGCCAAGACATATAATCTAGGATCAATACTGATGCGTGATCAAAAATCATATAATCAAATACAAGCGTCAAGAACGCAGCCTGAAATTTAATTAGTAACGGTTAAATATTTATCTACCCACTGGAAACCAAACCTAAAAGAATTCACAGCACATACGGAGAATGTTTCTAAATTTTCTATTTTAATTGACTGCATTGCATTCATTAGCAAAGTCCTTTTTTTTTCCAAAATTTTACCCACTTATGAATGAGCTGATACAGCACCAGAAGCCTCTTCCAAGATTCTTCGAGCTTCTGATCCAGGATCAGTGAGCTCACTCGGAGTCTGCCAAAATTAGATGATTAGAAAACCAGGTAGTATAGAAATCAAGATTCAAACTTCAAAGAGTGGGTCACAGGCAGACCTTCCCATAGATATTTGTTGCAGTTGGAGATGCTCCATGAGCTACCAACAGTCTTATAACATCATCGTATTCTCCTCTAGCAGCATGGTGCAGGGGCTACAGAAATAAACCAAATAGAAGTAACATCATTCAATTTTTGCAAAAACAACCATACTTGGCTTCATAGACCCCCTTAGGGCAAGCAAATCTAATGTAGAATGTTTGCAGACCTAAATTGAATATGATCGAGAAAAGGCCTCACCGTGTCACCTTCCACATCAACAGTTTCTAGCATTCTCTTAACATGTTCTGGATCATTAACACCGTTTAAAAGAAGCTGGACAACTTGTGTATATCCTGGAGAGTTGTTTCAAAAGGAAAAGAAAAATGATAATAAAAACAATAGAGAAAATGACAGGCTATGCAGCTAGGAAAGCAGATAGCCCACCTCCTGCACAGGCATCGTGCAATGGAATTGCTCCATCTTCATCCTTGGCCTCCAAGTTAGCTCCCCTTTCCAATAAAAACTGCTTCAAACAACAATTTATGTCATAATAAAAAGGCACCATCAGATTCTGATCCATTGCAACATGAATAGATATATAGGATGACCAAATTGCAGCTACTGAACAACAGCTGTAATTGCGAATTAATCAGTAGAATCAAATGATTTTACCTGGACACAAGACAAATGACCATACAAACATGTAAGGTGCAGAACAGTATCCCCATCTTCAACTGGTTCATCGATGCTACCATCAAAATTATCTGAATCCATAAATGCATTAGTACAAGGAAGAATTGCAAACACCGAAAACCCTATTTTTTAATCCATATATATGATAAGCATAGATCTTCAATGCAGTATTGATAAAAAGGTAAACAAGCTAACAAAGATGATAAACAACTTCCCCATTTAAGCCCTTGTTTGACAACCATTATTTGAAAACTCTTTTTCTACATACTCATTATCAACCACACATTCACACAATAAAATATTTTACACATAAATCCAAAATTTTCCCTACTTTTTAACTACACATTCTCCTAAAAATCACAATTCAAAAATTTATTTCTTCAACGTCTTAATATTGAAGTAATTGATTTCTTAATCCAAGAGGTAAGTGACAAAGTGCTAGGGCTAGCCCAAATCCAATATCCAAGCCACAAAAATGGTTTTACTGTAAATATTTGTCTCACTTAAAGTCATTTTTATGTAATCCTCACTTTAAAATAGTGAAATCATTCTATACTTGTTGGTAGACGTAGTATAAATTGGGTGAACCATGTATGTATTTGCGTCTATTTTTAACTATATTTTCTCAATTTCACTTTAGTTGTGAGCAACCTTGACTCATATTTTTCCTAAGGAGCGAGATTTTGTGTAAAGCCATTGTTGACTGTTCATACACATGGTACTACTTTCAGTCGTAGTGAAACGATAATGGTGAACAAAATGACAATATATATGAGAACGAAAAGTTCAATGGCAACAATTTCTCAATGTAGACAATGAGAATAAAAGCAACGTTGAAAAGAATAACTGCTTGATGACAGTTGGATGGAGACAAGTAGAACGGGATGGATGCCAATGTAATTGCTTATCTGCGCTTGCGCCTGCACCAATCGATGGAGTATTTTCGAGTGTGGCGGAGAAGAAAACGAAAAAAGAGATGGGATATACCGGTGAAGTTGAATGAGGTTAAATCGTTACACAACAAAATCTTCTTGAAGAGAAGGCTTTACATCCTTCGAATGGTGGTGTCAACTGCGGTGATCGATCATATTAACACCCTCAACACTTTATTTTCACAGCTCTTGACAATGGAGCATAACATAGAGGAGGGTAAATGTGTTGAGATTTTACGTCAAAATCTACCATATTCGTATGTCAACTCATCGTCAACTTAACCAACAACAAAGAAAGCCCAATCTTACAACCACTTTGAGGGTGGTCGAGTTAGTGGAGCAGATGAACGCGGAGACCGAATGTCACGAGTTAGAATCCCCTGCCAACACTTCCTCGGTTGAGCCCTTCGTACCGGGCTTGCCTTGTGCGATTTATCTCTCCTTTGATTTGCGAGCTACTGCACGTAGAACGAGATTTACCTAGTGCGCACTCACGGGTAACAGCTACAGGTTCCTACGTCAAAAAAGAAAAAGAAAAGAAAAAGCCCAATCTTCTATGATGTTGCGGCTGCGATTCTTGAAGAAGAAAGTCAACGTAAGAATAAGATAGATTGACAATTTTATATGGTGTCGATCCTCTATCAATCTAACAAAAACGTAAATAGCATGAAAATGACAACTGTAAGAGGGATAGAAGATTACGATAAAAGTAACTTTAAGTAAGATAAAGGTTGGAGGTAAAGCCATTTTTGTGGCTTGGATATTGCATTTCGGCCAAGCCCAAACAATTTGTTGCTTACCTCTTGGATTAAGAAACCAATTGCTTCAATATTAAGACTTTTTAAAGTATATTTAAAGTTAAAAAAAATGGTGACTATCTTTTTATAAATGTATGTGTGTGAGCGTTGCACCATTTGTTTGATGTATAGAGAGAAAGAACAAAGAGAAAGGTAAAGTTTTAGAGAGAGGAAAAAAGATAGGTTTCACCTAAATACTTGTAATCTTTCTTTTGTTAGAGAATGTATTTTCTCCAATTATAAGAAAGGGCAATGTTATTGTGTTCGTCTTTCTAGAAGTTATAATCTTCACATGTTATACCTCCTCGATGGTGCTAACTTTACCATCATACATTTTGAAACTAGTAATCTCCAAAGCATGATCATTTTCCATAAAGACAGATTCTCAAGATAGGTTCATATTGATGGAATCATTCTCTCCAAAGTGTCATGGCCCATCTAGCTCTCAAGTCCATAAGCTAGATATCAACAAACGATTTTCCGCCTTCAACAATTGTTGTTGCCTCACTATATAAGATTTCACCTTCATCTAAGATGTTTGCTACACAACCTTGAACTTTTGACGACTCGTGACCTTTTTCCTTTGGCTTCTTCATTCTTCATGAGATGCTAACACTCTCTTTTGTATGCGAATAGTGAACAATGACTCTACACAAAACCTTGCTATGATAACACAGTTAGAAAAAACATGGGTCAAGGTTGGCTCGCAACTAAAGTAGAATTGAGAAAATATATATCTAGAAATGGACATAAATATTTATGTGGTTCACCGAATTTAGACTATGTCCATATGCGAATATAGGATGATTTCACTATTTTAAAGTGAGGATTATAACAAAAGTAACTTTAAATTGGAGAAATGTTGACGGTAAAGCCACTTTGGATATTGAATTTAAGCCAAGCCCAAGCAATCTACCCTCTACCTCTTGGATCAAGAAACCAAATGCTTCAATATTAAGATTTTTAAAAAGTATTTTAAGTTAAAAATGGTAACTATCGTATTACAACTCGTAGACAAAAAAATTACGTAGTTCAATTTAGACTATGTCCAAGGGAAAGTATATGAAGATTTCTCTATTTCAAAGTAAGGAATACAACAACTTCTCTCTAAAAATAAAAAAAGAACAATAACAATGCCCTCTCTTATAATAAGAGAAAATATATTCTCTTAAAAAAAAAAAACACGACAAGTATTTAGGAGAAACCTCTCTAGCTTTACCACCAACAACTTATTCAACAAACAAGTCAATCCATAGTAATATGTAATCATTCATATAACTACTTAAAAATTAGCACAAAAAGCATATATAAGAGGTATCTTCAAGCCAAAAGTACCATCTTTTTTGTAATCCTTCTTATAAATGGGGAGCGTAAACATAGTAATAGCACCCCTAATAAAAGTTTTTTAGGGCATCATTAGTTCAATTTTGATATTAGACAATGTAATTAGCCAACTAAGAAGTTATAGGATATAATTTAGCGAGTACAACAAGAAAAACTCAAGCTTTTACACTATTGTACATTATCAAAAAACAAAGGAGAGTTCATAGAATTATTAAGAGACATGAATTTATTCTAAATAATTTTATTATGTATTTATGCTAAAGAATCCAAATTAACCAAGAAGTATATACTACATTTCAGGAATTGTCTTTAATTCATTTGAGTAGCTAAGCTTAACCTTATTTTGTTTCTGCACATGGCATAACAAGTTCATGCAACTTCAACAAAAATCAACAGTTGAAGGGTGAAAGAAAAGATAAAATAATTGAAATTGATACCAATTAAATAACAGGATAAACGAAAAATATATATAACAACAAGCTTCGAGCATAATTTATAAAGAAGATTATTTTTCACATAATATACATATTAAAATTGAACAATGCTATAAAATATAAATACAGGGGAGTTTCACAAGTTTTTTTGGCCAGATGCCAAGTGTCAACACTGTGTTGGTCTGTTTTAATCTGTTTCTTTTCCATCATCCAATCCAGTAATGCCACATCCCTCCCTGTGAAACTCCCCTGTACGTATGGCTTTTGTCTTATTAGGAAACTTAATGATTGAATCCCCTACTATTAACAGTCATTAGTATATATAATGATTGAATCGCAAAGCTTGAAAATTTCTAAGAGAAGACATAATAAATTTGACAGCAAGTCAGCATATATATAGTACCAAGGGCTTGACGGAGGGCGTTGAGGTCGCCGGACTCAGCGGCAGCGACTAATGGGCGAAAGTGGAGAGGGATATCGGAATGATCGATATCGTCCTCTTCCACGAACTCGACACCTTCTTCCTCGAAAAGAGCTGCGTCCTCCTCGTCGCCGCCGAGAAATCCATTCCGTCGACCGCCCGGCACCGCCATCTCTTTGTATTCGATCTCCCTGACACCGGCCGCCGAGAAATATAGCTATAGGCAAAACCCTACGATCTGTGAATTTTTTTCTTTCATTTTCCTTGATTTCTTCATTTTGAGGGTCTTAATAATTGAAATACTGCTAAATAATTAAACTTAAAAATAAATTTGAACTGGTTCGACTATGTTAAGTATTACTACTTAATAATTAAACTTAAAAAATCTATTTTATTTGATCGTTGAACTATACATCTTGTTACATGTCTATCGTTCAAATCGATATCGTTTGTTGAGCCTGATCGATTTTCTCACTTGAAATAAGAAATACTTCTTGAGCTTTCTCTATATCCCTTTAAAACAACTTTTTACTTCCATATTCATTTTTAACCATATATTTATACAATAAAATATTTTGTACGTAAACTTAAAAATTTTATCTACTTTTTAACCACTTATTTTCTAAAAAAATATCATTGCTTACCTCACTTTTTGCAAAGTTGACGTGGACAAGAGATGTCGAGCTTATTCACGTCAAAGCTAGCAAGTTCCAACACGCTTTGATTAGAAACTTGGTTGGATGGGGTTGCTATATAGGAGCCTAGAAGATGTTCTAACGCGCGAGACAAAAATGTTTAGATACCGACGCATACTTTATATATGATTGCATATTATCATCAGTTATAAACAATTTCAAAGAGGGATGATCTAAAATCAAGCAAACGAAATTGTGAAGTAAGCTAGAGGATGTTGAAAGTGGATTTTTTAAGTGTAAAGAGTTGCTTTAGATTCAAATGTTACAATAGTTGTTATTTATAAAGTTCTAACCGAAATGATAATCGTTGGATAAGAACCACGTGACCTCATTTCCATGTTGAAGCATCATGTCACTAGCCTACTAAGCATTTAATACAATAGGTCAGCCACCTTACGTCCTAAGCTGGCAGACTTAACATTCACTATTACAAATGTCATATCAATCATTCCTAAAGATTCACTATAAATCCTTTGAGAGGTAGCGAGAATTTCGGCCAAAGGGAGTTTCGGAATGGAGGGCTTCGAAACAAAGAGCTTAAGAGTCTTTTCTTTGATTTTGCCCCTTCTTTCCCTTGTCACTCTGGCCAATTGGGGTCTCAGTTGACTTTGTCAACTTGATTTATGTCTTCACGTGGACTACCACGTAAGCTTAATTTGAAGATTCGATGACGACGCCTAACAATCACTATTCAAAATTTCATTTTTTTTCAAAAAACAATGACCATCAAGTAAGGCTAAATGATAGAAAGAAATTAATAAGGTATAAATTTAACTTTTTCATTATAACAATGACATTATATTTAAAGTTTTAATGAGAGTTATAATTTGAATAATTCCTCCATAATAACTATCTCACTATCCTTGTAAAAACCTAGTTCGACAGAAATTCAATGACAAGGAAAGTATCAAATAAAGGAAAAAAGAGTATGAATAATTATAAATGAAGTAATAAATGTTACCTCATTAAGACTTGGTCAAGAAAATCCAACAAGACAAAACTCGAGAGAAGGAAAAACATTACATACACTTCATCAGATTTCAATTAATGAAAATTCTTGTCTCGAGTCATTCATATTTTGTATGTCAATGTCTTCAATTTCACAATTATGATGAAATGTGTTTCATGTTGCTTTGCTATAGACTTCAAGCAATATTATCTTCATATAAATATTTATCAATTTTTTGTGACGGTAGTAGTATGATAATATAGTAAGTAGAAAGAAACAAGATGTTGTTATTGTTCTTTCAAAAGTATCGTACACAATTTGTAACATATAAGAGTATTATTTTGAAAGTAAATGTCTTTTATGTTATGAACATTCATAACACAATGAATATATCTCGTTAAAATTTTACTAGAAAAAATCATATGGTAAAAATTCAAATGAAGAAAAAATAGTACACTAATCATTCAAATACCCTATAAAAGTCGTCTTACTAAAAATCTTTCAGGAAAATCTAATACGATAAAATATTGGTCAAGGAGAAGAGAATACAACGTGTATATAATCTCCATCATTATAATGCCACTTGAACTGTCTTTGCTATCATTTTCCCATAACTATATAACCGATCGAATTATCTCAATTTTAAATATTCTAGGTACTTGAACATCTTCTAAAGTTTTACAATTTGTTATAATACTCCTTATATGCCTCCGAAACTATTTTATTGTTGCTCAAATTTTTTTTTTTTACGAAGATTTTTGTGGTTAAAGTGTATCTCACATTTTAACCATTGACCAAAATAGATAAAAACGTGTTTTGTGACTTTGCAAGATATTTCATCTCAATCTTACACATGGCTGAGCTGTGGCTTTCTGATGGAGGGCTTTTGGGCTCTCTCTTATAAAAGGGAGTAATCGTTATTTGACACATATTACTGTGTGCACGAGTTTGGCTTTTCTCCCTCTTTTTTTTCTCAAAGTTTTTCTTTTGGTTCTTCTCTTTAAATCTTTGGTAGGTTTTGTGATGTACACTCAGTGTAGATATATATAGATGATCTTTTGTTTACTATGGTGAACATCGATCATAAATTTTGTGATTTCTTCATACATTTTGTATTTAACATTTTTGATTCGATTTCATGTATCGGAGGTTAACTACTTTTTAGATGCTCAATAGGTGAGTAACATTTGGAAGAACGTGTAGGAGAATAGGCAAGTCTAGCATTTTGTCTGGAGAGAGGGGTACACGGTCAAGATGGTTATAGATGTCTACGACTCTACTTGAAAGTAAAATGCGTGAACATTCTAGTAATTCAGTGGAAAAATGTCCAAAACTTAAAATGCTCTGCCGAGGTCCTGATTTCCATTTGATGACATATCGTTGCAATTGTTTTTCTCACTTTATTCACTTTTTATTTAAGGTGATACTCATCAATGAAAGAATGTATTGCGTCGTTAAAAAATTACTAAAATTAAATTTCTTAATAAGCAAACATATCATCCTTCTAATAAAGTTTGATTGAATATTAAACAAGTGACAACTACATTTTTTTTTTTTAAATCAAGTTTAAAATCATATTCAACATAATCAATCAATACCCAATTTAAACTTAAATATCCCCACAACCATGTGCTTGATCAACAAACTATGACTTCCAAGAATTTGCAAATAGCATTGTGGATAAGTTCAAATCGAACTGAAACCTAAATGTCAACAAAATAAATGTCATGAATTTCGTTTAATAATTAATTAACAAATATTAACATAGTGACAGTCATGTTACAGTTAAGGTTTTCTAATTTAATAATGATGAGTGATGAATTTATTTGTCAAAAATAATTTTATTCACATCTCATAGAGACAAAATATTAAATTATTTTTATTAGATCACATAAAATAGAAGCCACGTTGGTTAATTTTTATTCACTATTTCTATTGAGAAAATTATTAGTTCTATATAAAAAAATTAATATTAGTCAAACCTCAAAATCATTATTGTAGACTTTATACCAACAGCGAATTAGACATCAACAAACGAAACTACCAATTTTAATGAAATCACACACCAAACAATCAATTCAGACAAAGACGTGTTGCAATTACACTACCATTTGGCTACTAAGTTACTATTTAAACACGATAAAATTTCTTATTAGAAATATAATTTATTTTTCCAAAAACATAAATTTTGTTTAATTAAGATCAAAACTTAGTTCAAGTGGTAAGAACGAAACTTTACCTGGTCATTGTCGTGGATTCGAGTCTCATATTAAGGATAAAGGTGAAATTCTAAAAATAAAAAGATATGATTATAATCCATTTAGGCCATGTTTGGCGCATGTCAAGTTCAATAAAGAAAAATAAAATAAAATAAAATAATTGACTTATTTTTCTAATTTATTTGGTCGCTAAGCATGTTACCTTGACACCACAAAAGAAGGGGCAGTTATATCTGGCTTGTACAGTTGCACAATATTCATTAATTTTCTGTCATTCAATGGAACGAAAACACATATTTTGCAGCTTTATTTTGCTTTCTTGTGATGAACCAAACGAGCCTTATTCACCACTTTTAATTGCGGTGCTGTTGCTTAAATTTCATCGCTCGTTGTCTTTCTTTTTTTGCAACTTGGATGGTATTTTCGTTGGTGATCGTTGACAGAGTCGACTCCATCAAGATGTTATGTTTTTGGAAGTGTTACCCGGAGAACCAGAGAGAAATACGGTGAAATGCTTAAAGATTTAAACTGAATAATCGAAGAAAGATGATGCAGTAAAAAAAATTAAACAAATTTATTAATGAATTATGAATACAGAATAATTATATCTACTTTTAATTTGAATAAATTGTTAATAATTCACATTTTTATAAATTCACAATAGAATATGAATAAACTAGTAATGGCAATCAACCAAAGGAGAGGCCGAGAAGACAATAATTTCTTTGGATGCAAAAGAAAACTTGGTTTCTCGAAGATCATCATCTTCTGGTTCTGGGGCAGGAAGATTAAGATCTAATGACAACAGATTTCTTCGTTTCTTAGCTTCTTTAGACTCTTCATGGCGACTATCAGGTGCC
>CAIGRL010225983.1:0-23337 GCA_903798325.1 Fraxinus xanthoxyloides
AGGTTCCTCTTTTTAACATTCTGCCTATACTGCATTCATCCAGATAAAGTTTGCGAACAAAGTTCTTGCCAAGGATTACCTCTTCAACAGTAGGTTGTGGGTTTCTCTTTGGCACAATGGGACGACCAACCACCACGTGCATCGGATGCCTAAGCGGTAGAGGAGAACTGCAACAAAAAACATTGAAAAGAAGTTCATGATAGATTAGTTCATCTCCTATGACTACATTCATTATCGAAAAGTGAGGATTGCAGGAAAGGGAAATCATGAAAGGGAAGGAAGGGAAATCAAGGCTAATGACTATCCATGTATTTTTTGGATAAATTATAAAAAGAAGAAAAATAAAAAAAAAGTAGATCTGTATTTTATAAGAAAAAGAGAGGAAACAACTTTAAATTCTCAGTACTCCCAAATCCTTCTGCCTCCCTTTCCTTTCTTTTCTTTAGACATATCCGATCACATGAATAACAGATTCTACTATTCCTCTCCCATTGCCCTTCCCTTATACTCATTAGAAAGAGTAACATATCAACACTACAGCATATGCTACATCATCTTATCAGATTAAGATTAGTAATCTTGAGATCAAGCATGTTATTTCTCAATGTGTTTGACCCATTCATAAAGGAAGAAAGCACTGCAGCAAAACATAAAAGCCAGTTGGAAATTTTTTTGGGGCTGAACATACCCTAGTACACCCCAGAAAAAAATTGGTGTGAACTTTATTGCTCTAGAGAATTCCAAGAACAGCTTCCCACTAGGCTTCCACCATTTGTAGACATCAGTCTGCAAAATTGTTAACAAATAAAACCTTGCCAATAAACCAAATGTAATTATAACACAAACATATAAGTTCACTTTTAGAGAAATAAAATAAGCTTTGATCTTATGCACATGTTGCACCAAATTTCACAAGCATCAATTAGTGTACAAGCTAAAAGATTAGGGCAAGTAGCATGAAGAGTCGAAATGCAAGACGGTATACCAGGATAGGACAGTCTGGTGATTTAGTCTGCTCTAGCAGAACCACTGAATTTCTTGGAAAGAAATGATGAAATGGATTGATCATATCAGAGATTACTTTTCGTTCTATTGATTGAAAACTAAGTTATGAAAGATTCATGTCATGGATATTAAAAAGTTATAAACTAGCACTAAACCTACTGCAACTCCCCTCCTTCGTTCAGGCTTGGGACCAACTTTGGCAGTTGCCCGAGAAAACCAATTATATATAATGAAGCGGTGACGAATGTAAAGTGTACTAGAGGTAATAGTACAGAAATATATTTTATATAGCCTTACATTGAAATTCTATCCTAAGTTACATTTTATATCAAATCATGGATGAGCTTACAAGGCAAACCTGATAAGTTCATTTGCGCATATTATTAATAGATAACACACTTTTTAATTGATGAGAGGAGGGAGGTAAATCTTATGTTGATTTCGAAATGCCAAGTTTTTAAGTTAAAGCAACTAAGATAGAATGCATATATATCCTTTCAGGCATAATAGAACCAAGGATGATAATGGAGCCACAATGGAAGATTGATCCAAAAGAGTGATTGTTTTTAGATTCAGTTATTAATAAGCAATGCCAACTTGAAGAGAATAATACGTATAGATGACAATAGTGCTGACAAAACCGAGAATAACATATGATTCTATGCCGTATAGAGAATGATATTAGATCATTTATGCTTTACAGAACTCAGTATTGTTCAATAATACGTATAGATGACAATAGCCCTGACAAAACCGAGGACATATGATTCTATGCCATATAGAGAATGATGTTAGATCATTTATGCTTTACGCTGTTACCGAAGTCAGTTGTCGGTAAAGAATAAAAACTTGATTAGATAAAAGTGGCAAAAAAGAGTTTTTTTCAGATGGAGCTACCATGCTAAACTGATAAAATAAGAAACGAAAGATTTATGCCAACAGGTAGATGTGGCTAACTTAGGATCGATAAAGAGAATCTTAAGGTCCCTACACACCTTACGCAAACCTCAAGAAGCCCTCATTCACAAGAGAGATGAAATCCCAACAAAACCAATTGGAAAAGGAGACAGTAGGACAAAATTAACATGGCCTTGTGTGGTAGTAAAAAAAATATTGATTCAGGACCTTCATAAGATGGGTTCTAGAATTAACATAATTGGTGAAAATAAATTCATGGGAGTTGATCCTAATTCTGTTAAGAGTAAAGGCCAGCTTCTTGTCTTGTTATTTAATTGAAAGCCACAATGATGCACTGATGCTTCTCAGGTTGAAAATAGTACATTCTGGAGAGACTAAGACAACTAGTTGTCCAACAAAAATTGTACTTCACCTTCTAAGGATTCATTCATGCGAACTTCTTGATCTTATTTTAAACTACAATAATATCTATATATTGTCTTCATCTTTCAGATTGCAGCAACAAAATGTTTTGCTATTTATTATTATCAACAAGAATGATAGTGAATAATGAAGTGAACATTAACTACTAGATATTTGTTTCTGTTTTGGTAAGTAAGAAATTATAAACAAATCATCATCTTATATTCCATTAAAAAAAAAAATGGAGAACATGAGAAATAGTGATTCACAGTCCAAGAATCTCTTTGGCATAACATTCAACCACATAATTGATGCGTTACAAATGTACCCAACACTAAGAGTCTATGATGCCACCTAAAATTCCACATATTTTATGTTTGTCTTTCTTTTGTGGCCTACCTCTCAACTCATTTCCTTGAAGTTCATCAGGAAATTCATGAGTTACAAATTGGAGAAAAATATGTGTCAAGTCAAGTAAGCCCTTCTTCACTTTTCAATTACTTGATACATTATGAAAACATATAAATATAATCCAGGCTAGTTTATATGAAGAGGCGGGCAACTGGTCATAGACTAGTCCTTCTGACATCCAAATATTCAATTACCAGAACATATAGAAATTCATGAGTTACAAATTGGAGAAAAATGTGTCAAGCCATTCTTCACTTTTCAATTACTTGATACATTATGAAAACATATAAATATAATCCAGGCTAGTTTATATGAAGAGGCGGGCAACTGCTCATAGACTAGTCCTTCAGATATCCAAATATTCAATTACCAGAACATATAGAAAAAGAATAAAAAATTCTATACCTGGCCAAAGCAGAAAACTGGAACCAGAGGTTTTCCCATCTCCATAGCAATACGTACAAACCCTCTTCTTGTTTTAAGATAGGCAATCTGAAGCAGCAACATTAAATTTTGCCATGCCACCAGATATTATGTAAACCAAAGGAATAAAAGGAATGACATGAAACAAATGATCTGTACAATCTTGGATCTGTGCGGCAAAAAGTTTAATCGCCCCCCACCTTCCCTCCCCTCCCCAGAAAAGAGTAAATAATAATTAATAATTATAATATAACTAGTTTTCCCCCCACTTCAGCTAGTGTGATCTGGTCAAATCTGTGCATCCGACAAAGTAGGTAAAACTATCAATTCCCAAAGTTAAGAACCAAGAGTACTACTGGTTCAATCAGACTTCCCGCAGGTTCTTTTCTTTAATATCTTTGCTGCAATTTCTTTTTCTAGGGATTTATGCAAAGAAGTCCAGAGAACATACTAAAGATACTGCCAGAAGTCTGATAGCAAGTGATAAGAAAATCGTGAAAGGGTGTGATATTCACTCCAGATGTTATTAAGGCAGCCAACTATAGATGCTCAAAGACTGGATATGCACAGAAAAATGGTCGAAGGAGATTGATGATGACAATATCTGTACATGGCACGTGTCACAGAAAAGCTGAAAAAGAAGCTAGTGAAATAAGGCACAAGTTCATTATATCATAGTGATGTACAAGCAGAAGAAACATGCTATGCAGAGAAGGAAAGATAAGGCTATAAAGATTAACCTCAGAACCATGCTCCATATAAAATGCCTCCTTAACTCCTCCTGGCACTACAATACAGCTATAACCTGATGCCAAAAGAGAAGTAAAATTCTTCCTCGTTGCTGGTGTTAAGCCCAACCACGACCATATATGCCTCAGGAATGGTGTGTAGAACACCTGAGCACAGTTTCATTCATTATTATGGCAAATGTGGGAGTTGAAGATTTTATATTGTACGTATAAGCCAGCGATTCTTACAGCAGTACTAGCGAGAACCTTGATTTTTTGGAGAGGCATGAAACCTGTTAGGTCGGCCAGAGAAACAACTCCAATTGGCCAAACTGAATGTGGCTCGTAGCCAAAAACTGCAAGTAGTAATGTCCAAAGTTCTTTACTGAAGCAAGAGATTCATTTGTTCAACTTTTTTGCTCAAAATAAGAAAGAAGCCTGGGAAACTACAGATGGACAGAGCACTCCCGACTCTCCTGATTCCTAGTTTTTATTAACATAATAAAAATTTAATACTATAACCTTAAACTAGTGTGCATAGATCCGAAGTACTCTACAAACGAAAAAGGAATTCAAGGAGAGGATCATAAAAAAACATAAAGGAGTGAAAACCTTAGAACAAGAAACACAAGTAGATTCACATTCGATGACTGAAATAAAAAAAGGTGGAAAATAATATCCTGATAATGCAAAAAACTAATGGATAATGAAAAAGAACTGACTGTTACAAGCATGACATGCTCAGATCTTATACATGCTTAACTCTGCTTTTAGATAAAGCCTAGGACTAGCCAAAAACTTCTAGGGACTATGAAGTTGGAAATCAGCTGCAATGCTTTCCTTTCAAGAAATCTTGTCTACTCGAAACCTGGAATATACCTGCTAAAGTCCACACGAATCAATTTGACCTGATATAATCTTAAAAAGAGGGAAATTTTCTGACAACAGTACAAGTCAGGACCATTCTGTGGTCATCATCTGAGCAACCTTCCTTTGTGATGCGCCAATGGTGGTGCATCACATCGATACAGCCCCGTCTCAACCTAGGGGGAACTTTACACAAATGGGGATTCTAATGACTAGATGGAACTTATTTAGCAAAAGAGTTCAATTCATCAGCAATAGAAATTTATGCTTGCTTCTTTCAAACTCAAACCACCATCAGAACCACAAAATCAAGCTTATACTGCCATAAGCACTTTTATAACTGAAATATTATCATTTTGCAACTATCTATTATAACTAGGGTAACAGCTATGTAGCTGAGGAACATGACCTAACTTAAGTTCAATAATTGAATCTACCTTCGATTGCTGCACTTACAAAATCAACCGTGTTAAAGGTACCAAGAGAAGTTAGATATACAAAACAAACTTCCTTTATTTTACTGCATTACTCACTCTTATATCATGTTAGATTATAATGAATCTAGCAACAA
Organism: Fraxinus xanthoxyloides; assembly: GCA_903798325.1. NCBI lineage: Eukaryota > Viridiplantae > Streptophyta > Magnoliopsida > Lamiales > Oleaceae > Fraxinus > Fraxinus xanthoxyloides. The sequence continues at coordinate 5,326 of CAIGRL010225983.1, forward strand.
GCAACGTTATTATAATTTATAAGACAATTCTGAATGCCCCTTATCCCGAACTGATCGATAGAATCCATTCTAATAGAGCCTAGCTTGTTAGAAACCTCATCTCTGTATTCCATTCAAGAATATATCGGAAGCATATTTCTCAGAATGCAGCAAAAGTAACTAACTCAAGCATATATTGTGAGAATTTGGCAAAAAGCACTTTTTTTCCCTCCCCCTTATCACAGTGAAAATGAGATTTTTTTCCTCGTGTTGCAAGTAAGGGGTATACAAATTTCAACTCGAAAGACCCTTGGAGTTTCAGAATTATCTAATTGCTCCCTTAGATTACATTTCACTGCACAACCTTTTGACTTTTTTCACAAGAAGACATTCTGCAGGGGGGCTTGAGTGATAATGTTTTCTTAATCTGTGTTGCTACCCTACTGTTCCTAGGGTAAGCAGTAAGCCCTCTTAATGTTGTTTTAAATCTTTAAATGGATATAATAAATTATTATGTACTTGCATTATAAAATATAACTTATATTTTCTCTCGATTATTACCTTTTGTTTTGGGGATTGAATGGGAAATAAGTGAGGGCTTTAGTGGCCCTACTAAACTGTCCTCAAAGTAGTCTGGAAATATCAGTAATGAACTTCTTTCTCGTGATTGAAAAGAGAAACTACATAGAAAATTTAAAAAAGAAAAAGAAAAATTTCTATGCAACTGCATAACAACATTTTTGTAGATTCTCCTGCAAATTCAAATAAAACAAGATATTAACCAAGCAAAAGCCAGAACCAAATCCAAAGTGCAAAGATTTTATCAGTTCAATCAAGTGGAAGCTAGAGCCCTCATTAATAGAGTTTGATCAATCTAAGCTCAAGTAAATCAACAAACTCGGTTGCCTTGCAAATTAGGAACTTTATTATATTCCCATAAGAATTGATTCACTAATAAGTAGCATTTAATTATTTAGCCTCAAAAATTAAATTAGAACTTAGGCTTGTAGAATCCCGGGATAAAATTCCAACAAGATATCAAGCTTAGGCTTTAATTAGGGCAGATAACTCGTGAACATAGAGCGAGAAGGTACAGAGAGGAAAAAAAACACACCCATCTGAACAAACAAAATAACTAGAATGGTAGTTTTACCGTAGGCCTCATTAGGATCGAAGGCTTTGATGTCCTCTACATACAAATTCACTGGAAAATAACCAACCGCATGCTTACATATATACCTGAAAAATCACTTACCAATATTTTAACCACATCAATGCAAACAAAAATTCGAAGAATGCTAGAATATCGAAAGCTAACCTCGCTAACTTTTGTCCCCATTTGCTCCTACCATCAATTGGAACTACCATGAATATCACAAGCAATCCTATGACCCTGAAATGAATAGCACAAAATCCAAACATGAGTAAATTAAAGTATTCAAACACACGCTAGATGAACAGAAAAAAATGGATTACGAACATGAGAGCCTTAGTAAAAGAGAGGAAGATGAAGGAAGCCAAGACAACGATGATGTTGAAGTGAACGGACCCCAACCACAATACAAGTGCCAGTATTGTGTGGAGTATCGATCCCGGCGTCCCCTTGAACTCCGCCGCAGTAGGCTGTTGCGCCGACTCAGCCACCAGCAGCTGCCGCTGCGGCATATCACCATTCCTCTCCGGCGTCATAAATTATATCGAATCGACCTGTATGTACAAGAACAATAGAAAGTGGGTGAAATTAGTAGATGGGAACTAAGTTTTTGCTTCTGGGTTTCAAATTCATGATTATTTAATTAACAATTCAGCCAATTGGAGAGTCTGGAGTATCTCTGGAATCACCGACCTTTTTTAAGGCTGATTTTGAGCAACAACTGCGTACCACGTGCAACCAACTTCAATTTGCATCAAAACAAATTATTAAAATATAAGGATATATCGAGAACATTCATCAGTGCCTTTCCCAAGAACAGAAAATTGTAAAAAAATAATAATATAAAACAGGAAATCACCTTTTCGATGCAGAAAACGAAAAAGTAAAAACGCACTTTTATGCAAAGATTTTAGGGTAAAAGTTAGAAATGAGTTAGGGACGAATCTCAGCTTTTTAGTTTTATTTTTTATTTTTCAAATAAAATAATATAAAATTTGGACCGTTTTCAAGGAATTCGAAATGGAGTTATCATGTCGGGATCATATTCCCAGGCTTCAACTTTTCATTTCTTCGATATTTCTTGATAGTAACGTTGAGGTCATTCTTTTCCTCATTTTCAATAAAATAATATTTATCGTCACATTGATAATTTTTCTTTATTTTTCAACTACGTATTTCATCAATCTGTCTTTCGAAAATATATATTTTTTAAATTAATGTGGCTCAATTACACCCTAATTGTTCATAGATTGTTATAGTAGTAGAATGGGCACGTGCTTGGAGCAAATAGACGAATTAATATTCAATTACTTATGGTGAATTCACGTCCCTATTGTAAATTTTTATCGTCAACAATTTTTAATAGTTATTGCATAGGCTATTATGAGAATGGGATTCGACAAACAAAACTTTTGGCGACAAAATGAACTTAAAATTTTGAAGGAAAAATCCAAGCACCAACCATTCTTGAATAAATGTTGTTACAGCTTTGGACGTGGTAGATAACATAAGATGGAAGAGTACGAGGTTGTCCATTAGAAAAATGTGCTAATAGATACTGAAAGAGGAATGGAATGAATTGTACAAAAAGAGAGATGTGAAAGAAGCAAAAGTTATCGATTGGAAAAGTGCTCATGATATGCACTAAAATAGGGAGGAAGTGAACAAGAAGAATGACAAAAGTTATTGACAAGAATTCCTAAGTTTCACTCTTGCTCGTGTTCGTGTGAACAATACAATTGCTATCATAATGCAACATTAACGTGCAACCAAGGGTTCATTTGACATGATTTTTGAAAAATTTAAAGGAGTTTTTGAGACTTAAAAGAGTTTTTTTTTCGATCCATTTGACTAATTTTATGAAAGTACTTTTCATGGTTAAAAGAGCTTTCAAAAGAAACTGATCCAATATTACTTTCCTCTAAAAGTAGCCTCAGAATAAGAAGTGCTTTTAAAAATTAGTTTACAAACAAAAATTAAAACAACTTTCTCTAAAAGCTAGAAGGCAAAAATCATATCAAATAGGCCCTAAATTGATTTTATGTGAAAATCAATTTTCACAGGAACCATGCTCCCATAATGCAATATCGACATGGGACTATTGGATTTTACGTGAAAATGAATTGCTAAAGAATAAATTTTTTTATTAAACCATTGGTATCATGTGCGAAAAATGAACATGAGATGGAAAATAAAAGAAAAGTTGCTTAATAGAAAAACGTGCCCCCCAAACGGATATCAAAGAGGAAGGAAGTTTAACAACGAAGCCCGTGAGGTGACATGTGATTGTACGTCAACTTTGGGCTAGAGATTAACGATTGATTGAGTGTGCTTTGACTGCTCGTTGTAGAATACTCTCTGACGAATTCCGCTTAAAGAACAACACAAACTATTCAAAGAATTTCTAACCTCTACTTTAAAATATGCGAACAATTAATATGATGTAAGACATTTTTTAACCTTAACAATTGCTATCATGATGTAGGTGATGGGACCTTAAACATCAATTGACGCTATGGAGTTTTCCTGCGAGAAATGGTGTAGCGACATCTCCAAAATGTGAAAAGTAATATGACATGAGTCACATGATAATGTTATTTATCTATGATTATATAACATCAATCTAAATAGCAATGGAGTATATTGATCACCAAATGTGTTATATGGATTTAACTACTATCTAGACTATTCTTGAACACCATTGTTAATGGATATCGTTACTTATAGTCCGAGACACTTTTAAACTTATATATATACAAGATTAATAATGTATAAAATTGGAATTAATTTGTTCAACTTTCTCTTAATTATGTTCGTTCCTATTTAATTCTATCACAAATGGACTTCAAAAAATTATTCAACTCATGTTTAGTAGAAATTAAAATTAAGATTAGTTTCAATCACATATTTCATGGAATTCATAACTTTTCAATCACACATTTCATCAACTTTTATTAAAATCTAGGGAAAATTACAGTCACGGTACCAAACATTTTAACTTTTTGCAGATTTTATCCAAACATTTCATTTGTGCCACCCACGGTACCAAACCTTCGAAAAATTCGTAACTCAAGTTCGAATGGATGGAAACCGTTACTTTGACTGTTAATTGATTCCAAAAAATTATTTTGACCAAATCAACAAATGGCAAAATAGTAACTTCATGATTTTAACATAAAAAGGAAAATAAAAAAGTTAACACTATTCACCTTCTTCACAAACCATGCCCACTTCACTCCACCCTGAGTTGCCTGAAACTCAACTTTCTACTCTTCCTCTTCTTCCTCGGCAACGAGTCATCTGATCTAGATTCAAAATCCTTAGGCTCCGATTTAGATTCACTCTCTGATGAATCGCTACTCAATTTTTTCGAATTGGACTTTAATTTGTTATCCTCTCTGCTCTCTTTTTCTTCTTCAACTTTCTAGTAATTTCATCCTTAGGTTCCAAATCTCAGGTTCCTCAAGTTTTAACTCTCTACCGTCAGACTAATAAACCACTTATGAAAAATCACAAAACTTGCATAAAACATAGAAAGCACATTATGTTCGAATTAATGAAGACCCATGGCTGGATTAGTGGCAACACTCGTCAATCTATTCTCGTATTCCCTCATGAAGTTTGAAAATCCTCCATAAGGCAAGACACAATTGCCACCTGCCGGATTCCACAGGGATGGGATTTCCAGTCGCTCATCAATTCCCCTCTTTGCACGCCTTATTCCAATGCCAAGATCCCCATTTTCAGCCTTAGAAACACAATTGAATCACCTGCCACGAGCTTCTTCGGGAAGATTGAAGAAGGAAATGGATTTTGTTTATTCAAATAATTTTTGGAGTCAATTAACAGTCAAAGTAACTATTTTCATCCATTCAGACTTGAGCTGCGAATTTTTTGAAGGTCTGGAACCGTAGGTGGCACAAATGAAAGGTTTGAGCAACGTCTGCAAAAAGTCGAAATGTTTGGTACCATGTCTGCAATTTTCCCTAAAATCTATTAAAAATCTGATTGTAATCCCTATCAACAAGGGCTCAATATGTAAAATTGGAATTGATAAGTCCAAAATTTAAACAATTATGTTAACAAAGTGAGCAACCAATGCGTTCATTTACTTTTGGAATCTTGTTAAATTTGGATCGGAGATATTCTTAAATTGTGGTTGGCACGTGTAAGGATAAATGATAATGGTTCACGAAATCTTATAAATATATAAAGCACATTACAATTACACCTCCTCACGTATTGTTTAGTTTGAGGAATTCTATTGCCCTGGGCATAGATTGGTGGTGCAAAGGACGGGAGTAACTTACGTAGTCTTAGCTGAACTGACAGTCGCAATGTGATGGTTCGATTCAGCCTCTAATAAGGTTTGAAATTTAATTCTTTGTGGACACCAATATGACAGCTCTTATATCCTCCCACTGAGACACATTCTACGATTTACCTTATTCACAACCCTCTAGGGACGGGGCGGTAGGGGCCCTCAAAATTGTGGTTCAACCTTTAGTTTGAGGAATTTTATTGTATTATTAAAATTTTCTTACTTCCAAGTTTCATTAATTTCAGGTAAATTTAGTCACTTAACTTGAGTGACTACTAACAAATCTCCTCGTAACTTGAATTTCGAAGTAAATTTTAATTTTAACCACACATTTACAAATATTAATCCATATTTAATGGGACCCATTATTCTTCTTCATTATAATTTCGTTATCATAAAATCCAAACAAGCACTTGCACATTAATTTCAATTGACACAAGATTATTCAATAACCAAAACATGCAACTAGCTAGCTAGTTATGAAATGTCATCTCTATCTAAAGGCTTGAGCAATCCGTAAGTGATAGCCATTGAAATCCACCCTCCGACAACAACTCTCAAGACAGATACTCTAACCGGTGAACCACCAAGACGTGCTCCTGCTCCACCAAATATAGCCAGTGCTATAGACGATGCAACCACTATAGCCACCACTCTCAATTTATCGTGAGCAACGGCCATGGCTGAAAGAAGAGGAACCAGTGAACCACACATAAATGCCAATCCTGATGCTCCTGCAGCCTTGTTCGGGTTTGGTAGCGCTTCTCCCCTGTTATTTTCTTGCCTCGCCGCGTCCAAAGGGGTTGATGGCAGCAGTAAGTTGTCCCTTGCTATGACTTTCATTAAAGGAGATCTGACAGGGAACAAAAAATGGGACAATGGCTGCCTCCCTGCAGTTGCCTGAGAGATTTTACACGGTGATGGCTCATTATCCCCGGTGGTTTTTACATGGGGGATCCCACTTGAAGTCGACGCCATTGATGAGGACCAGGAAAAATGAGCCTGTGAAGTCTTGGTTTCACTAGATATGTGATTGGTGGCCTGCAGTTCAATATCTCTTTGGGTAGACACAGATACAAACTCCCCAACAGCCATGCTGCATGCCCCAGCAACCGCTCCAGCCAGTCCCGAAATGATCATAAGCCATTTATCCTCTTTAGCAGCGCCCACCCCAAGCATCAGGGACGTAGTTGAAAGCAGCCCATCATTTGCCCCAAGAATTGCTGCTCTCAGCCATTGACCCCGTTCTATCATATCAATCTTCTTTTCTTCCTCATTTTCGACAGAAATCTTGATTTCTGAACAAGCCTCCGCAGCCATGTTAATTTGAAGGATGGGGAGTGTGGCATTGAGCTGGAAACACGTTCATTGCGCGTGGAGAGTATATATAATAAATCAAATCCATTACGAAAACCTTGGAATAGCTTTTTCGTTGGTGTCGTCAAGGTAGAAATCGCCAAAACGTTAAATCCTAAGAAAAGTTTTTTTTTTTTTTTATCACAAGTTAATGTCTGTAGTTTTCAGCGGAAACGTTTCTTCTTATTTTTTATTTTTATTTTTTTTCATGCTTGGTTGAAGTCGAAACAACAATGGATAGATACGTACGAGTATCTGAATCATATTGTCTTGTTCGGAGATTATAGATAAAGACATCAGAACTTACACCTTGCAGATTCCATTATTTATGCCCTATTTGGTTTAGATTAAAATCCTATTAAAATTTTAAGTTAAAGTCATCAATTAATTTCAACAACTTATTTTATGGGATCCACAACTTTTCAATCACATATTTCATCAACTTTAAGTAAAATCTATTAAAAATTTGATTTCAATCTATAAAATTGGGGAATTTAAAGAAATACCTCCTCATAGAGATTCTTATTTTGCAAGCTTGGCATTCGTATATACACATCTATAGCCTATAGGGCCCCAATATGCGACTCAGATGTGGTTGAGAGCGATGCAAACAAAGAAACACATAGGAATAATTTTTCTCCCTAAAAACAAATAAGTAAAGCATACTTTCTAACAATTGTATATGCTAAAAATAATCTAAAGAAGATCAATCACACCAAACCACAAGAACACAAGTAATTAATTTACGTGAAAAACTTTTCTAGTGTGAGGAATAAAAATCACGGGACCTAATCCAGTCAAAACCTCCACTATCATTCAAATAATGGGTAGGCAAAGTTTTCTCTAGTCACAACTAGAGGCTACAACGTATATTTCTTCAAGATAACGAATATCTCGACAATACAATATGAAATAGGAAGAATATACTCATACACTCGTGGTTACTGTTCATGCACATGAATTAATGTCTCGAGCTCAAAATCCAATCTCTATTGATCAGATTGTACCTCCCTGTCTTGTGAACATTGCTTCCAAATTTCAGTTCTATTGGACCACGGACAACTCAGGATCGAAGCTTTGATGAAATCTAGGAGCATGAAAAAACTGTTTTTTTTATCTTTTATGGGAAAATGGCTTGGGCTCTTCTTTTCTCTTAGCTTCTTGTATTTAAACAAGAGAGCAATACATATATTATGTGTTTACTATACACCATTTCAATTTTAAATGACAAGTTTTATACATTTAAAAGTCTATTTAAAATAAATATATCATATATATAGATTAGATTTTAATATATATTCATCCTAAAATCAAGCATTCAATTACGACATGTTTCCATTCCAAATATGACTCTACAATTTAACAAATTATGACGATCGAACAAAAGAGAAAACTACATAGAACTCTTCGGAGCAAATTAGCTCGATTCCACTGTCGGCCTTTGAATAATTGAAAATCATTAAATTATTGAAGTCACAAATTGAAAATTATCGACATTGTACAACAAATTTTTTGAAAAGTAGCGAATTGAGCTTAGCGATCATCTCGAAATAGGTTTGAACTATTTCGAAGTCACGATTGGGGCGGATAACAATGTATTGTTGTTGGGGTTTCCTATTTTTGAATTGACGAGCAATGTTTAAGCTCCAATCGTGAGTTGCTGTGATGGAAATTAAAAAGATTTATTGACCTGTAAATTGTGAGTTGTTGTGACGAAAAACACAAAGATCTATTGTTACCTGTGATATTGATCATATGGTATGTGACCAGTTCCCTGTCATATGTGACATGTTGATTTGGATCTGTGATCTATGCACTATGACCAGTGATATTGATCCAATTACCTATGATCACTTCTCTTAAATATCTGACAAGTGAACTATTATATGTGACATGTGACCATAAATTGCTACAGGTGATATTGATCCAATGGTCTATGATTAGTTCTCTTGGATCTGTAATCTGTGAACATTGATCTGTTATCAATGCAATATGACTTGTGACCTTTGAATTGATCCTTGTGACATATAACATATGAATACAAGTGAATTTGAATATGTGGCTTATTATTAAGGCATGAAGACATGTGACATCTGATCCGTGACCAATTTACATTACTCTGTGATTTATTGACATTGATCTGTGACATACAATATGACATATAACTCGTGAACTGATATTTGTGACCTATGACATATAACAAGTGAACATTGAACTTTGACAACTAAATTATGACTTTTAACAAGGGATTCGAGACCTTTGCTAATGAACGTGTGACCAATAGTATTTAACAATTCGAATAACTTATCTATTCCAATGACATCCAATAAAAATCACCCAAAAACTCACCACCTAAAACACCAGCTATGTAGCGGGTTCAAAAATAATCTAAAACACCACCACAAAATAGTGGCGGGTGCCACTGTAGAAGTGATCTGAGCACCTTTCACTTTCAACATATAAATACCCCTTCACTTCTAGCACCTCTCATCATCAGCAATAACATGCTTTTCTCGTACATTCATGAACTCCCAAAACACGTTTTCTCTTTTATTCATTGCAAATGAGTAAAGACATTGAGGTTATCTTCAAACACACCACCAAGGAGTACCAAGATTGGCCACATGCTACACTGATTGACTTGGAGGAGCTAACCAATCGATCATTCTATAGGGCCATTATAGCTGAATTTATAGTCATGTCAACGAGTCGAGTCGAGCCGAGCCTAGCCACCAGCCGAAACTCAAAGTTCGGGCTTGGCTCAAGTAAAGTAGGTCCGAGCATTTTTGGACCCGAGTCAAGCCAAGCCGAGCAAAAGCTCGGCCAAAAAATGAGACTCCGCCGAGGCTTTCGGCTCGAACCTAGCAGGCTAAATCGGCTCGTTTTTGTTATTTAAAATTCGTTATAAATCTATACTTTTCTGTAATGTATTTAAATTTGTGCAATTTATATGTATAATAAATAATAACTAAATATTAATATATAAAAAACTACATCTAAACTTAAACAAGTAAATAAAAAAATTGCCCGTGAGCCGACGCTCCAAAATGGGGCACAACCCCACCGAGCCACGAGCTGGCCTGGCTTGGGACTTTTTCGGGCCGAGCCCGAGCCGTCGATCCTTTTTGATATCGCTAGTAGCTACCCTCTTGTTTTTTTACATTACTATTTTGATTGTGACAAGGTACACGAGTCAGAGCGCAATGGAGAATCGAGCACTGCACATAGCAGCGTTCACTGGCCACTATGTCGACACTCAAAGCGACGAACAGCATCACACTGTGAGTGTAAATGACGGAGAGAGAAAGATAGGTAGAGAAAGAATATAGTAGAGGGGTGGGGAGGATAGAGAAAAAATAGAGAAGAAAATAAAATGGGGTTGGAGTGAAATGGGGCGAGATGGGTATGTAGATTAATTTAATATTATAATATTATTATTTAAAATTAAAGAATTGAATTATCTCTTAATTTTTGCAAAAAAAAAATTTATTCTTATTTTTGAAACTGGAACTTGAAAAATAAGCCCTAGTATAATTTCCACTTTAAACATCCTTAAGGTTAAAACCTTAATGGTAAGGAATTCGTCATCTCGAACAAACCTCCCCCTTCCGACTATGGTGAGGAATTCGTAATAAAAGGAAATAATCTAACAAATCTCCCCCTTCCGACTTTCATTCACATAAAAGGAAATAATCTAACAAAGCTCCCCCTTCCGACTATGGTGAGGAATTCGTCATCTCGAAAATCGAACAACAATCTTCAAGCCTTTTCTTGATAGTGTTTTTATCAACATATTAAAACCATTATGATTAGTATGAACTTTCTCAAGTTCTAGTAACTTATCATTCAGCGCATTCCTGATCCAATGGTTATGTACATCAATGCGATTCNAACAAATCTCCCCCTTCCGACTTTCATTCACATAAAAGGAAATAATCTAACAAAGCTCCCCCTTCCGACTATGGTGAGGAATTCGTCATCTCGAAAATCGAACAACAATCTTCAAGCCTTTTCTTGATAGTGTTTTTATCAACATATTAAAACCATTATGATTAGTATGAACTTTCTCAAGTTCTAGTAACTTATCATTCAGCGCATTCCTGATCCAATGGTTATGTACATCAATGCGATTCGATCTTGTATGAAAACAAGAGTTTCTAGCAAGATGAATAGCACTCTAGCTATTACAAAATAACACATCTTTTCTGCTTGAAACCAAATTTTATCATGAACTTCTTGGCCTCTAGCAACTCTTTAGTCGCCTCTATTGCTGCAATAAACTTTGCATCTATAATAGAAAGAGCAATACACTTCTGAAGTCTCGATTGCCAAGCTACAACCCCAATGTAAAAGTGATCAAATAACCATATGTAAACTTGCGAGTATTCGTATCTCCTATCATACCTGTATCATGTAGCCAACTAACAAAGATTGTCCATTAACTTGCATTGCAATTCTATCTTCGTGTATTGACAGAAAATAACTAACTATACCAACTGCGTAGTGTATATCTGGTTTTGTACACACCATCGCAAACATCAAACTTCTTATTACTGAGGTGTAAGGAACTTTTTCCATGTTTTCATTTCCCTTATCTGTAGAAGGATATTTCTTAATGCACATTCTGAAGTGCGTAGCAAGATGAGGGCTAAACACTTTAGATTTGTCCATACTGAACCTCTCAAGCATGTTCTTAATTTATTTCTCTTGTAACAAATACAACTTTTCCACATCCATCTACTCAACTTCTAAATCAAGACTAGTTGCTAGGTCGAGAACAATACGAATAGATGATATCTTTACAACTAGAGAGAAGTTAAAATCAACACCTTTTCTCTGACTAAACCTTTTGTAACCAATCTAGCTTTATATGTGAATATGACGTGAACTCATTTTGCTTAACCCTATAGATTCATATGTTCTTCAAAGCTCTTTTACCCTTATGCAGCTTTACTAACTTGAAGGTGTGGTATCATGTAATGACTACATTTCATCTTGCATGGCCTCAACCCATTCTGTCTTATGTTTATCTTCTGTAGCTTCTCATAACTCTTGGGCTCTCACTACCTATCAATAACAAATATTGCTATGCTGAATATTGAGTGGAAGGATTTCGATATTTGGTAGACCTCTTGAGTAGACCTTTTGGTGGAACTTTTGGCACTGTCAATTGCTCATCAATTTCATCATGTGCTTGAGCCTGCAAGAGAGCATCAACATTATCTATACCATGGTGACCATCTTGAACATTATCCTCAACCTGAGTTGGCAATTTCTTCAAAGGAACCATATCTAAATCAGTCAAACTACAACGCGCATAAGGTACAGATTTCTCTGCTTTCTCAATATTCTGAATCGTCTGATCTTAAACAAACACATCTATGCTTCTCATAATTTTGTTCTTAACTGGATCATAAAGTCTGTATCCAAACTTATCTTGACCATAACCAACAAATACACATTATCGTCTATTTGCATCAAACTTGGACAAATGCTTTATACCCAGACACATACAAGTGATCATAGAAAATATTCTTTCCATTCCAAACAATGTCAATACATCATACTATAAGAAAACACAATGGGTAATACTGAACATATATATGATCGTACTCAGTGCCTCATTCCAAAATAATTTTTGCAACTGGGCTTGAGAAAGGAAACATCTCACTCTCTCAGCCAATGTTTTATTCATACTTTCAGCTATGCCATTCAACTGAAGAGTTTTCCAAGTTGTCTTTTGATGACGAATCTCCTGTTGTCTACAATACTCATCAAAAGGACTAGAATACTCCCCTCATTAGCTATCCAAATATACCTCAACTTCTTCCCAATCTATCTCTCAGCTGAGCTTGGAATTGCTTGAATACAATCAACTCTTGATCTTTTGTCGTCAAGGTATAAACCCATAAACTTCCTTAAATGATCATCTATGAAGGTTATATAGTAATTGGAGCCTCCAAGTGTACTCTTCTTCATAGGACCACAAAAATATGAATTTATCAAATCGAGTATTTCTGACTTTATCGAAGAAAGGAAATTCTTGAAGAGACTCTATTTTGCTTTCTAGACAAACAGTGAGTACACCTTTATTGATGCGTACTTTCTAGTCCATTTAGTATACTTTTCTTCCCCAATATGGTTAATTCTTTCTCACTCATGTAAGCAAGTCTTTTATACCACAACTCTACCAAATCATCATCCTACATTGCATTAACAATGTGACTGGAGAGCTTTGCCTACAAAAAATACAACATAGAGACCTTTTTACCTCGAGCCATAACCGTAACACCCCGAGTGAACTTCCATTGGCCATTACTAAAGGTACCGCCATACCCATCATCATCAAGTTTTCCTGCAGAAATCACGTCTTAACAAATGTTTGAAATATACTTAACATATTAAAGAACCAACCCCGAACCATTATTTATCTCTAGATACATATCTCTAATAGTAATAACTTAAACCAAGCCATCATTACTCATATTTACAATTCTGAAATCACTAGATCTATATGATGTAAATAAATCCTTCCACAATATAGCATGAATGGAGGCACCACTGTCAAATCACCCAAGTAGTCTCATAACTTACAAAATTGATCATATCAGCATCACAAATAATGAGGAAGTTTGCAGAAGTGGTGGCAGCAACTCTATCATGGCCATATTTATCATCATCGTTCTTCAATTCATTCCCTTTCTCATTTTTCCTTTCTTCCACTGCCTGCAACATTCTTGATGTGTACTTTTTACCACATTGATGACACTCAACATTCGCAATACTTCTCAACTGCTTTTCTATAACCAAAACCTATCTTTTCATTTAACAAACTATTCTTGTCAAAATCTATTGTGATGATTTTATCTGGAGCAGAGCTAGACAATGAAATTCTAAGCATCTTCCACTAGTTCAGTAGGGAACCAAACAACCATAATCCCTGAACTCATAATCAAACTTAATATTCGTTCTAGCTAATTAATAATTCCTTAGAATGTATTCAGTTGACCAGTTGATGGAGTCTTATCTTGGTATCTTAACTTTATCATCTGCTTAATCAGAAACACATTATTTTCGATCTTTCTAGCATACAACTTTTCCAGCTTACTCCATATAATACGAGCATGTATCTTCCCATTAATACGGTTTAAAACATTCTCATCTACCCACTGCCTTATATACTTGCAAAATTGTCGATGCAACAAAGTTCATTCTTTATCAGACTTATTATTTGGTTTTTCAACAACAAACAAAAGTAGGTAATAATCTTTCACATAAAGAAGATCCTCCATTTTTCCTTTCAATATGTGACGTTTAAACCATTCAAGTTAATCATTTTACTCAAATTTGATTCCATAATACAAAACCTAAACTTGCGAACTTAGCTCTGATACTACTTGTTGGGAAAGATGCAAACAAACAAACACAATGGAATAAATTTTCTCCCTAAAAGCAAATAGGTATAGCACACTTTCTAACAATTGTATATATTGTATATATTCTAAAGAAGATTAATTACACCAAGCCACAAAAACACAAGCAATTATTTTACGTGAAAAACTGTTTTCAAAGTGAGGAATAAAAAGCATGGGACCAAGTCCAATCAAAACTTTCACTATGAATCAAATAATGCGTATACAAAGTCTTCTCTAATTGCAACTAGAGGCTACAACATATATTCCATCAAGATAACAAAAATCTCGATAGTATAATATGAAATAGAAAGAGTATACCTACACACTGTGGTGATTGTTCAAGCATATGAACCAATGCTTTCGAGCTCAAAGTCATATTTTCACAGTTCAGACGGTAGCTCCCTTCTTGTGAACTTTTTCTCCAACTGTCAACTCGATCGAGTCACGAAAGACTTGGGATCAGAGTTTTGATGAAATTTATATACACAATTTTTTTCCCTTTTTAGGATAACAGTTTAAGCCTAATGGGGTTTGGGCTACAATAAAAGGTCCCAAAATGAGGCTTTCTTCCATTTCCATGTAAAAGAAAATAACCCAACAGTTTCAAATGTTGACGAACTAACAAAAATTAGATTCCGTGCTAAATGTAGAGAAACTACGTAGTTGAGGCATGTCCTCGTGTCCTCATTAGCAGCAAATATGTGATATTTGAAAGGGTAACAAACGTTTAGGGTTAGTTCATTAATTAACACGTTTCCATAGGAGTTTGCATCAAATTAGGAAACCCGTATCTTGCTGATTTTTCCTTCTATGCTTCTATACGGTCGCATAGAATACTCTAAATGCTCAGTGGAATTCCCTGCTCTATGCCACCGCATAGCCTTGCACGCTATGCGACCGCAAAGAGATAGGAACTTCTTATCTCTTGCGGTTTGGTCCTTGCACTTTGTCTTCTCCATTTCTTGACCTTTTTCCCAATTTTCTTGTTCCAATGCAAAAGTTACATGCTCAAATTGATCTTGTCAACTTCACTTCCGGTTCATCTTTTGAATATTTACACTTCAGTCCCTGAACTTTGATTTTCCTCAATTTTGGTCATTTTCAGTCGTTTTTGCATACATTTCATTCCATCCATCAATATAATCTTATAAGCACTATTTATATCGAATTAAGCCATATTCAAGCATTAATGTCGATAATAAGACATGTAATGTTGCTAAATACACGATAGAAAATGCACTTATCATGCTAGAATCTATAATGTTTTTTGATCCAATTGATGAATCCAATACAAGTTTCCAATCATTGGCGGAACAATAAATGGTTTTGAGAGCTGTTGAGGGGTTAAAATTGATGGGATTTAAGTGGGTTAGGTTTAATGTATGATAAAAAAATGAGGAAATTGTGGTAAATGGCAGTGTGACCCAGCCAACTTATTCAAAAGACCTTTAACTCGAAAAAGTCCAATAAAATATATAAAAAATAAAAAACCAACTTTCCTTAATATAAATGTAACATTTGGTTTTCCAAGACTTCAAAAGTGATTGTCCTCATTGAATCTCAGGGACCATGAAACCAAAGAATTCTACGACCAAGAGTAACAGATGAATCTCAAAAAAGTGCAAGAGGATCCATTTTCATATTTAGAATCTCAACCAATTAAGTTTTTTCAAATTTATGGTTATTTTTCTTCCTTCAGTTCCTTTAGGTTAAAAATCGTTGAGTTATAGTATAAAATGTTGTTGGGCATTTTGCATTGTAGTTTAAATTTGTGCATCTATGGTTTAAACTAGTACATTGTGGTAAAATTTGAATTTAAATGATTGTGGGGGTTAATTTCTAGGTTTTTGTTCTTCATCGAAACCGTTTTCTTCGCCTGTTGGAGACAATGAAGATTCAATACTCACCTACTAGAAGGGTCCATGGCTGTAGTGATCGGTGGGAACAATCATCCTAGGCCCCTTGCAGTCTGTGAATTCACACGAACCAAGAGTCTATAAAGAGTTGTTCACGTGAAGCCTGCATTCGTACGGAATCATTGTAAAAGTAATAAAATATGTGAGTTAAGAGTATCGTTCCCACGAGAAATAATGTCTAATTTGTAATTCAATAAATTTTATCAAATTTGGAATGTAGCGACAAAAGATAATTGTGTTTTGTTGTTTATACTAATTTCAACTCCAAGAAAATAAAAAAAAATGATGTTTTTCAAACATGTGAATGCTTATATTGGAATCGTGAATCCCCCTATCTATTTCAATTTTCAATAATTACTCTAGTAAATTCATGGATTTTTAACAATCGATAAAGCTAATATGTTAAATTTTCTTTCCCAAGATACACCAATCTATGACTAACACAAGACGATCATATTCCTAGTATGAACTCATATGAAAGTCACGCATTTGGTTTAGATTATCAACAAGATTACAATTGTGAAAGAGATTATTCCTAATTCTAATTACACGTATTGATTTTACCGCGTTTTAAGCTTATGGTGAGTATTCTTATACTACAACAAACAACTAACTACATAATTAGTGATCAATCAATAAGTAGTGCAATGAGTATATAAAATCAATCAAATAATACCACAAAATTCCTAAAGTGGCGTCTTGAATTAAAATAATGATACAATTGAAAAACCTATCCAACAATCCTAATTATTAAATTATACAAAAAATAATGAAAAGACATCACCCGGATCGAGAAATAATGAAGAAAGTGGATGAATCCAATTTCTTGGCTTGAATCTTGAAAATTGATAAATATTCTTGTATAATTTGCTTTTGGTTGATGATTGCGCTTCATTTTCGCCTCCAAAATAAGTAGAATATATGATTTTTTGGTCAAAATGAGGTCTCACCTGTATTCTGGTCGAGTTTGGTATATATAGGATGCCTAAAATCTTGTTACCGAAACAAAAATAAGGAAAATCGGAATTTTTTTCTCTTTTTGTACTGAGGTGCACGCCTAGGCATATCTAGGGCGTGTGCCTGGTTGATTTGGAATACCTCATGCACTCTATTTTTTTGTTGGGGCGCGTGACTCTCTTGCAGGCGAGAGCGAGCGTCTTGCCTAATTTTTGGCATCTGAACAATTTTTCAGTATTTTTGTCATAACTTTCTCTATCGATAACTGATTGACGTGATTCAAGATGTGTTAGAAAGATAACACAAATGACTACAAATATTCTAGATATATAATATTTCTAATCCGAGTATTTTCTATGCCAAAAATGGGTCTCAAACTGAGATTTAAAATTCGAAACATAACTTTTTCGCTGGAACTTGATATGTGATAGTATTTTGACTATATTTCATCCAATTGATGCCTAACACTCTCAAATCTTCATTTTGAGATTCGACGTAACTTTTGAGTATTTATATTTCAGTCTCCGAACTTTGTATTTGATACAATTGAGTCATTTTCTGCTATGTTTGTATTCTTTTACCCAATTTTTCATCAAACATTGAGTTTTACCTACAAAATGAAATATAACACAAGTTAGGTAGTATTTTATCCAAAGAACTGTGAAATATCATCATTTAGGATCTCGAATAAATATAGAAACTACACTTATCACACCCTAAATTTGATTCGTTGTTTGTCTTCAAACAAAACTAAAACCTAAAAAATACACAATGCTAATTACCTAATTGGTGGCCAATCAATCAAGCAATGAGAAAAAAATTTAGCTAGCTCACCTGACCTTTTATCTCATAATATTAAATATATGCACAGCTTCAAAATCACAATACAAAAATTAAAATCTAATTTTTCAATGT
>CAIGRL010226042.1:0-12796 GCA_903798325.1 Fraxinus xanthoxyloides
ATCTTTCGTAGATCCAAAAGGCTATCCCCTGTCCTGCCTACGCTACCGGAGTTTTCAATTTTTCTCCACAGTTCAGTTAGCAGTGGAATTATTTGGTGCCCTTCCTTGTCAATTCTCCTTTGGAGCTTGCTAATAACATTCTTACACTGTAATACACCAACATGTATATAAATAGCGACCACCAAGAAAGAATGAATTGGAAGGTCAAGATTGAAAATATGCAGAGAGGACAAAAGGGTGAAAGGAAGAAAAAAGGGGGACTCAATGAAATTGTAGTGTAAAACTTGCCAAGAAATGTTACTAAGTTAAATAGCAACCGTACAAGGAATGGAGGACGTAAAGATAAACCTCAAATGCAGTATCATAAATGTTTGATCCCTGTCAGATCCTAAAGTAAATCAAAAACAAAAGAGAAAAGGGCAATCATACAACAAGCCACACAATAATGGCTGTGTCCATTAAGAGCCACATTCCTTACTGAGCCAAAAGATAAGCAATCAAAAACTTTTATCCATCACATTTTCAACCTTAACTTCTTTCTCATGATGTTTTCAGGCCAAACTGTAAATATTTAATTGAAGTTTTGGCACATAATATTGGTATGAACACTTTAGCCACTATAATGGATCACAGAGTTTTGGGGCCTCACATAATTGGAGAAACAAAACAAAATAAGTTTCATTTACTAATATTCCTAGGACATTAAAAATTGTTACGGTTAGTAGTTGTCTTCAAAAATAAACTACCCTGAAATATATCAATTCAAAAATGACTCATGTTACCAGTATAGGACTAGAAGATAAATCTTATTCCTTCCATCTAAAAATAAATGTCTTTCCCTTTCTTGGAAATCTCAAAATAACATATGCTAAACGCGGCGGGGAAAGAAGAAGAGAAAAAAGAAAGAGGACTGAGAAGAAGAGGAAAGGAAAAGTAAACATATAATTATAATCATAATTATAATCTGATCAATATTCAGCAATAGGAAATAATAATTTCTTTATCATTTCAAATTCAAATAGTCAGGACCCACCTTATCACGCTTTTCACCTACTTCTAATGAAAGAAATAAGGAGTACAAAAGCCAAAGTTAGGAAGACACTCATATCCTAAAGTCGTTCCTTAAAACTCGTACCAACACCAACTAGGACATGCAATTTGATCATACATCAATTTTTACTATTCTTATTTATAGGGAGGTTTCATTTGTCAAATAGTCCACTCTCCCAAGCTCAGAATATACATGATCCGATGATCATTCCTAGTCCAAGACATCAATATGTCAACTGCAAATTAAAATAGCATATTTTAGGACTCTCGTTGCTAACAGATAAGAGAAGACACCAATTCGATCACATGCCACTCATTCAGAATCAGCTTATTATTCTTTTTGATAGGTAAAAGGAATTATATTGAAAAAATGAGTAGAATCAGCTTATTATCAAACATAACTTCTTACAGAAAAGGCCCCTAACATAGTGCACAACACAACACAACACATCAAAACAATATGCAATCAACCATGCCAATGATTTTAAAACATCCTGTATATGAAAATGACAGTGCCATACTGATCTCAATTCACAGTTGAGGCAAATGGAACAAGAAAAAATAAATTATGCCACGAACAATAACACAAATCCTCAATTCCTAATAGAGTGCAAACTGAACAATAGAAATCAAAGAGGTTAAGAGTAACACACCTTTCTCTGCATGACCTCAGAAATCTTACCGCTGCCAGTTGTAGCCCCTTTCATGACTTTACTGTCCCAGTTCCGGCTTGGCTGCTCAGAAGTAGCATCTGGAGAAATAGAAACATGACTTGCTCGGGCAGATTTTAGTGAAGCATGCCCTTTAGCTGTATTTGTAATTTTTCTCGTGGATAAATTTTGTCTATTCTTGAAGGACGAATCAATTTTACCATGCATCAATAAACTAGGCTCTCCAAGAACTTTATTCCCATGGTCATCCCTTGCTTGCAAGTCACGCTCTACAGAGAGACTCAACCGAGCAGAATCCCCAATCGGAAGAGATGACTTCTCACCGTACATCTCTTCTGATGTCTCTGCAGCATGCCGAGGACGACCTCGAAAACTTCGTTTGCGTTTAATTTTGGGCTGCAACACCTGTTCATCTTCACCTTCATCTCGATCTTGGTTCCAACTACCAGATTGCTGATGATCCATCTGAGAGTCTCCAGATCCAACAATTTCCCCTTCCTCTAACTCATCTGCCTGGAAAATTAGAAAATAAAATATTTCAGGTAACGTGACGACTTTGAGAATTTAGCCTGAAGAATCAGAATAGGATGTTACAAGACATACCACCTTCTTTGAACGAGAACTGGACCTGCCATCTAAAGCAGAAAGTGATCCAAACTTCTGAGAAGACGCAGAAGGTGAGGCCATTGCCATTAATCTTTGACCATGGGAAGAAGACCCAGATGAACCTGCTTGTTCAAGTGCAAGATTGTTTCTAGTGTGTTTCGTACCGCTTTGGTATCTGTATTCATCAGCAGAAACAGGATCATCTTCTTCTAATTTATCTTTATTAACTGGAGGTGTCCCAGCATATTCATCATTTTCAAAATCCCCAATTTCTTCTTCTTCCTCTTGTATAGAATACTGATTCCTCTCATCAGAACTAGCTTCAGAAAACTCGTCATTTTCATCATATTCAGTGTAAACAGGAACTTTCCCCTTAGGTCTCCCACGTTTTCTCCCTGTCTCAGAGGCCATTTCACTGGAATTTATTCCAATATTTCCTCCAAATAAGATTTTCTTTGATGGTTTCTTTGATAAATTAGCAACGGTGGCATTCACTTCTTTGGTATCGGCACGAAGCCACTTTGGAACCTGATCATATCGAGTCATTTCGTCTATCCATTCTAGTTCTTCATCCATCTGATCAAAGAGCTCCACTTCTTCTTCACTCCGAGCAATCATGCGATTTACCTCATGTAGTGAGGGAACGTCATGAACCGTTTCTTGGCATCTCTCGTCGTCGTGCAACAAGGTTTCTAAGGTCATGCGTCTTTCTTCATGTGTTGTTCTCTGGTCAAATCGTCCAGCATTTATAACTTCATCAGCCATGTCAATTTTATACTGCTGGATATTGTTCCGTATGAGGCTCTCAATTGAACCCATGTACCGGTCCTTGCCAGCAAGGTCATCATCTGAATCCACTAAACCTTCGCTCCTAAATTCATCCTCTTTCTGATGGCTTGAGATTTTGTCAACCACAGCTTCCATATAAATGACTTTAACTTCCCTCACCTGTCCTATACGGTGTGCACGAGCAACAGCCTGTTCCTCATTTTTTGGGTTTGGATCAGGATCATATATGACAACTGTATCAGCAGACTGGAGATTTAAACCACGTCCAGCAGCACGGATACTGAGCAAGAAGATGAAGCAATCAGTATCAGGGCTGTTAAAGTCCATAATAGCAGATTCACGATCTTCTAAGCTAGTTGTTCCATCAATCCGTCTATACACAAGTCTTCGCCATTGTAAATATTCCTCCATTATATCAAGAAGTTTTGTCATGGTACTGAAGAGCAGTACTCGATGACCAGTTCTATGAAGTTTTATTAAAATTCTATCCAAAACCCACAATTTTCCACATGATCTCACAAGAAAAGCTTTCGATAAGTCATTGAAATATGGATAATTTAGCAACGGGTGATTGCAAAGTTTTCTGAGCTCCATACATCTATTATTTAAAGGTTTGTATGTCTTAGCCTGGTAAATAGGATTCTTTTGAACTCTGCGCTTTTCATCTTCTGGGTCAACCCGAAGAGTACCGGTGGATTTGATCCAGTCGTAAATCGCACTCTGTATAGCAGACATTCTACATTTCAACACAATTGAAACCTGCAGGTTCAAATTGCTTGTCAGAAACAATCCACATAATAGAATATGTAGTGATACTTAAAAGGCATACCTTGGGAGGAAGTGATCCTTCAACATCTTCAACACGACGCCTAAGCATGAAAGGCTCCAGAATTTGGTGGAGCCTGTGTATAATGATTACCTTCTTCTCAGTTTCAAGCCAGTCATCCTCAGCATTGTGTGTGGGACCTTCTTTTTGAAATGGTTGTGAGAACCAGTCATGAAATGCTTTTCGATTATCAAAGACCTCTGGGAGCAGTAAGTTTAAAAGAGACCAGAGTTCTTTAAGGTCATTCTGCATAGGAAATATAATGGATTTGATCCATTGAGTTCTTTAAAACAAACAAGAAAAGAAACAGGAACGGGGAGCATTAACACAAAAAATCTGACAGAACATATCAGCCAACAAGGCTCGAATACAGTACCCTGGGTTGGTTCTCATTTTCAAGAGAAGTCTTTGTTTTTCCTTATTTTCAGCAGTAAAATTAAACGATACAGTTCTCATTCGAGGAGATGACAAATTCACTATAGAACTCACCTAGGATTAGCCTTAATTTCAAAGCTACGAGTGCATGGCATCCTGAGCACTACATGATATAAGTAATAATCTAGCGAAACCTAATCTCCCAAGTTTTCAATGTTGAGCACAAATGCAAACCTTGTTGCGCAATGATTTTATGTAATAGTTGGTAAAAACTAAAATGTGAACGTGTACTCCGAAACTCTCAACCTTTTAAAGGCCAAACGTAACTACTTAAATCAATAACAGTTAATCTATTTAAGGTAACACAACATGAATGAAAACTTCATGTCTAGTACAGAAAAATGGGAGTCCTATATGTAAGGCAGTCTGAGACTCTCAGCAAACCTGTAATGGTGTTCCTGTGAGAAGCAAGCGCCTTTGGCAGCGATATCTATCAAGATCACGAGCTAGGACTGATTCTCTGTCCTTCATCCGTTGTGCTTCATCAATTATGATATACTTCCAATCAACTTTTGAAAGCTTGGAACGATCATACATAATGAACTCATAGGTTGTCACAAGGACATTGAACTTCATGGCTAATACTTCCTACACAACAAAAAGCAAGTGGAAGTTATTTAATTTTGAAGGCCAAAATATTATCAAGCTAAAATCTCAAATGACCAGGAGTTCATCTTACTTGAGAAAACAATTTTGTCCTCTGCTCTTTCCCTCCAACATAAAATATGCAGGAGACAGTTGGCAGCCAATTGTGAAACTCACTCTGAATACGAAGTAAATTAAACACGTAAAGAGAAGATATTGCCAAGAATTTAAAACTGATTTAAAATTAACCAAACCTTCCAGTTCACAAGAACGGCGTTAGGAACAATAATGAGATGTGGACCATAGTTTCCTTTGAACTCCATCAAATAAGCAATTAATGCCATAACCTGCACAAGTAAGAAGACAGCGAACATTAGAAAAAGGTCCACGAACACACTGGTACAGTAATTAATACCAAATTATTACAAGAGTTAGCCCGTGTTTGGTATGGATTAAAGATTTTAATCTAAATCAAAGTAAATAATTAATTTTAACCACACATTTCATGGGACCCACAAATTCAACCGCACATTTCATCAACATTTATCAAAATTTACTAAAAATCTAATTTTAGTCCCCACCAAACGGGCTTAAAATAAAAGGCAGAAAATGATTTTAAAAATCCACGAGAAAGAAAATAAATTCCACCAGGTTGGTATTGAAAGTAGAAATCAAATATTTAAACCAATATTAATCAAAAACAAGTAACCTGAACAGTCTTCCCAAGCCCCATCTCATCAGCCAAAATTCCGTTGAGTTTGTTGTTATACAAAGAAAGCATCCACTGCAAGCCGACCTGTGCATTCAAGTAAAACAATACATCAGTACAGAACCAATCAAGAAAACAAAAAGGTGACTAAAAAAGTGAGCAGCCAATGTCAATGATATAATGCGTAAAAATTGCAATTTACTAGCTGATAGTCTCGTAAGGTTCCAGCTCGCAACATTGAGGGCTGCCTTGTAACCCTTTCATTCACAGCATGTGCAAGGATATAATATCTGGCGAAAACCAAGAAGGCAAAGAGAACGTTACGCAAAAAATATAATCATGCATCGCAGAAGTCATGACTATGTATATTCGGCACTTTAAATAAACAGCGCAAAGTACAGTGTACTGCTAACTGCTAAGCACATTATGATCCTTCCTAATTACAAGACATCCAAATAGCAAAATACATCATCAAAGTTGTTTCTTTTCCTATTTTGGATATCCCTGTATACAAATTATCACCAGTTAGCTACAAACAGACTTACTTGTTAACGGACGAGCTATCTTTTGGTGCATTCATTTCAGAAAATCTATTCCTTATCATTACTTCCTCCCTAGCACAGGCTGCTGCCGATCTTACTTCTTCTTCAGAAAGACCCTTTTGTCCAGGAAAAGAGAGAAATTACAATGTCGTGGGATTCCAATCAAAAACATAACAAATCTAACACAGAAAAGATGAGAATGTTAATAAAATTTGACCACAGCAGCAACTAAATAAACCTGGTGGTGGAAGAAGGAAAAACCAAAGAGTAAATTGATACATGGATCCCTCCATCCCAATATGAGTCCTCATTATTATTGCCCCCAATCATAAATGAATACCGAGTCAAATTTAAGGGAAAAACTATTTACTTCGTAAATATCTCAATACAATTCACATACCAAAAAAAAAATCGTCAGAATTTCTATTGAAAGTTACAAATGTTATCTAGGTACATTCCCAGGGGGAAATACACTTAATGTTCCTATAAATTGTCTTAATTTCTAAAAGCACAAAAATGACTAAAGTACCACTCTTTTCACCAGTGATAAATGGATTGCGAATATGAAGTCACTCTCTCAAGGCATTTTCAAGTCTTGCCTGAAGACACATGGTATAACTCATCCATCTCAGGGATGAGATATGCCTAAAGATGTGCCTGGTGCTTCTTTTCTTTTGCTGAGGCAACATAAAATCAAAGGAAAAATAAAAAAACAAAGAATTTTATTTTGCTAAATAACCAAGAACCCCTTTTACATCTTCCATTCCAAATTATGATTTTATTATCATTGGGCCTTTCGCACTGTGACATTAACTGATACACTGAATCTATCATATATATATATATATATAGAGAGAGAGAGAGAGAGAGAGAGTGAGAGAGTGCCTGGGAACGTGCAGCAGCAGCTGCAGAACTGGCTGCCTCCTCAACTTCCTGCTGACTTTTAGAAGCTGTTATTTTACTTCCCAGTTTGTGAAGATACTCTTCTGTTTGGGCCAAAAATGATGACAGAACAGTATATCTTTCTGCAGCATCCCCAGGCATGTTAGTCTGTTGTTCCAGCAGCATCTCTCTATATCTTTCTACATCATTATTCTTCAGTGCCTCCATCCTTTTATTACGATCATCATCCTTGCTCTTTGAGAACTCCTTTAACATCCTTTCATGATACTTATGAACTCCCCTATTGCGAGATGTCCGAGCATCACGGATACCCCAGTGAGCTTCAAGAAGCTTCTTACGCCACTGAAATATGGATTTCAATTGCTTTTCTCTAATCGCTTTCTGCTTGATCTGTGATTGTCTGTTGAGATCTTGACGTTGGCGCTCACATAGCCTAACAAATTTGCGATATGGTCTATCGGGTATTGCCATTATTTCTTGTTGCTGTTGCTCAATCTCATCCTTCAAGCGCGCCTGAAACTCTGCAAGTTGAAGTTTTTTCGATTCAATTTGTAACCGTATTACGAGATCTGGTCTCATCCTCTTTCTCTCTAAGTTCACAGCTAATATTTTATCAATCTTTTCTATTTTTTCTACCCTTTTCCTCTTAAGAGTTTCTCCACTTTCCTCAATGAGAAGATCCTTAATATCATATGCCAGAGTTAAATTATTATTGTTGTTTATCATTGATGATCCTAAAGAGTCATGTTTCCTAGTGAAAACAGGAAAATCAAACAATGGCCCATGATATTTTCTCGTTGAGCCAGCATTCTTAGGATGAGTGGTGTTTCCTGTCTGACCAGGCTTCTTAACCTGCAGCATATCCGGAACGGCAGTCTGCATGGCCATAGCTTTACCCCTGTCTTCAGCAAAATCACTCCTGATAGGAGTTTTCTCTACACTCTGTTCGGCCTTCTGGTCAGATTTCCCTGAACATCCTACAGTTTGCCCCTCTTCTTTTTCTGGAGGAATCACTGCTCCTGATTCCTTCGTTGCTGTTTTAATGCCTTGCATATTAACTATTACGGAAGCTACTCTATCATCCCCCAAAATTTCCTCCTTCGTAATATTTACACCAGCTGCCGTTACAGCCTGAGGCATCTTCTCATTTGATCCCATATGTCTTGCATGTTTATCCACATTCTCTCCAGCTGACTTTCTTGCAGGAGGAAATTCCTGCTGTATCTGCCCCTCAAGCGGTGGAGGGACAACAGCTTGGAGTAATTCACGTGGCAGAGTTCCGTCTCCTTTCTACAAGCAGGACAAAGAAGATATGCAACATGATATTAAAAATGCTTGTTGAAACATCAACCAAACACAAGATAAAAGCAAAGCATGACGTTCACTTAGAACAAGGCAATGAGAAGAATGCAAATTTGCAAAAATGTGCAAACCTTCAGGCGCCTAAATGCAAGTATTTGTGCTTTAAGAACATGCAATTGTTGCTTTGTGAACCCAGTTTGTGGCTGTCCCATCTGAGGAAGTGGCCCACCCTGAGATGAAGGATTTCCCACACCCCCATCATTACATGAAGTAGCTGATTGTGAAGGAGATCGATTAAGTTGCTTGGTATATTGCACCTGTGAAGCTTCAATGTTGAATGCAGGTTTTTTTGCAAGGACTGTATTGTCCACTCTCTGGTTCAAGTTCACAGATGACTCCGCTGGATGTGTAGAAAGCATTCCATTGCCAACCACTGTGGCCTGTCTTGGGGGCAGTTGGTTATCTCTACCATGCACAGAAATGTTACTGGAGTTTTTCCCGATATTTGAATTTGTAGTTGGAGCAGTGGAAACCACCTGCCGAGCTTTATAAGAGCCAGATTGTCCAGAGATATCACTTGAGGAGTTACCATGGGGAGAACTTTCATTAGCAACTTGTGGTGAGTTGACCTGCTGTTTTGCCACAGATTCAGGCTGTACGCCGCGATTGCTTTCATTTGCTTTTTGCTGAGCAACCATCCCAGACTGCAGGAGGGGAATAAGTTGTGCCATCATATTTGCATTTACAGGGTTCGACAAGTCAATATTACGTTCAAGTGCCAAAGCCTGCATCGCTTGCAATTGTGCAGCCATAGCATTCGAGTTGTTAGTCATTTTCATCATATTTTGCTGTGTTTGGCTACCCTGCGTAGGTATTACTGGCATTGTCGGACCGAGCAATGCTGGCTGGTCAGCACTCTGTTCGGATGATTTCTTGGAGGAGGATGCCTGGGACTGATTAGCTGCTTGGCTATGCAGGAGCTCTTGCATTCTCATATTAGCTGTTTGCATATCTTGATCCGTACCAAGAGGGCCAAACATTCCCGGTATCATTTGGTGTTGTGATTGCACTCCAACACCTGATTTCAGTTGAGATGCCTGGAAAGCATGGAGGTAAGCTTGTTGGATAGGGCTCATCATTTGTTGCTCAAAACTCCTATTATGACCCTGTCCTGGAATATTAGGAGGACCACGTTGTTGGCCTGTGGCATTTATGTTCCTAGACTGTTGAGGTAGCTGCATGGACCCAATCCCTGCAGAAAAATTGAACCCTGCAGAGATCCCTTGCACCTTGCCAGCTTGGTAGGCTAAAAGGGCTTCATTTCCTTCAGGTCTCCTCAGAAATTGTTGTTGCAACGACTGCAAATGATGTTGAGTAAGAGAGTGGGTCAGAATGAGTCATATGCAGCTAGTTTCATTTAGATTCAAAACTATAATAAATCTAATAAATTATATGCGCACAAATTCTTTAAAGAACCATGCTACATGTATAACCATGGTTAACAACTTTGTTGACAACCATGAGTTGGCAATAATCTACACCATCCATTTAAAAAGTGGATGGATCTTGACAACACATAGATTGTCAACAAAGTTGAACAAATAGAGCATTATTCTTCTTTAAATATGTGTTATATCTCAAACAGTATTCTTTTATAGATCCAAAATATTCATAGCTTGCTGTAACTTTGAAAACAGCGAAAAAAAATAACAATTCACATATCTTAATTTAAAAAGGTAAAACAATCTGATAAATTTATTTTGCATAATTTTTCTATGATTAATGAGTAATACAAATTAAAGCATCCCAGAAGCCAGTAAGAATGATAATCTCAAAACCCTAGTTTCAAATCAACAAAGAAAGCTCAAAATCTGACCCGATTAGAAAAATTATAATTTTTTTCCTGAAAAAAGGGAAACATAGTATTTTCAGCAACTGATGGGAAAAAATGAGTTAATAAAATAAATTATTATTCCTAAAAAAAATTGCATGACTAGAATTGAAATGTTTTCAATTTCATTTTTTTAATAATACTGAAAATTAAAAAATCTCAACTTTGCACTTCACGCACACCCACTTGCCATACACATACACATACACATACGTATAAACCCTAACCTGTCTTGCTTGCTGCTGCTGATCAAATGCTAGCTGCGAAGCCGACACCGCTGAGGAGGAGGAGGACGGCGAAGCGGACCCATGCCCGCCTCCGCCGCGGTCTTGTTGGGCCCCAGCCCCCGATTGCATTAGAGAAATTCAACAAAAAAAATTCACCAAAAGCATAAATCCGAACCTGTGAATAAACCCATAAAATTTAAACAAAGAATTAGATAATCGTTCAATCCATTCGCAAATTCAAAGCTTGTAAGAAAGTAAGCTCAAAAAATATGGGATTTGGAGGGACCCCCAATTGGTCGACTAATTTTAGCACCAAAAATTCTTTAATTTCAGAATTTATTTTCTGATCTTCCAATTTGGAGACCTTTAGGAATGTCTATATTTTACCTATTATTTTCGGAAAATAATAATTTTATTTCTCTTTTTCCTTGCTGTAAAAAATATGGCTTCACTCTCTCGCACTATAAAGGATGGGAGTATGGTCGGGTCAGTATAATATAGAGGAAGATCGTCCGGTCCGGTGGTGTAATTACTAATTATTGCAATTTTAATAGATTTTGTAAATTTGGCAGGTTTATAATTGTACGGTGATTTTTTATTTAATTATCAAAATCATAAATTACGAGTTAATTTCATTTTTAGGAAAAAAAATTTGATAAGAGTTAATAAAATATATGGTTAAAAAATTAATTAAAATTGTGGATTCAATAAAAAAATTTATAGTTAAAACTAAAATTTGTCTAAAGTTGGGATCGTATTTATTTTTAGGTAAATTTGTAGTGGAGGTCTCAAATTATTCAAATAGTAAAAATTAAACCCAATTTTTAAACAATAGCAAATAGCCCTCAAATCTTTCAAAACTATGCAAGTGGAGGACCTCTTAACGATTTCATTTAAAAATCCATTGGCTAATCTCACTTTTGCATATTTCCGTTCACTAGTGTCTATATGAATCAATTTTTTTACACATCATGGAATGTCAACAAAGATGTCAATGCAGCAAAATTGTATTGCTTATTGCACCCATAATCTACTTATCTTTAACTTAATGGACTCGAAATTCAGAGTCTAAACTCAAACAACACATGCTTATTGTAGTGTAAAATGAAAACTCTACGATTACATGTAAGATTTTTTTTTTTTTTTAAGTTTTAGAAGATAAGAAAATGTAATTTCTGAAGAGCTTTTGTAAGATTTGAGTAAAGAGAAATGTAGAGAAT
Source organism: Fraxinus xanthoxyloides (assembly GCA_903798325.1). Taxonomy (NCBI): domain Eukaryota; kingdom Viridiplantae; phylum Streptophyta; class Magnoliopsida; order Lamiales; family Oleaceae; genus Fraxinus; species Fraxinus xanthoxyloides. The sequence goes on from CAIGRL010226042.1 coordinate 11,757, forward strand.
ATTTTTTTAAAAGTTTATTCAATCTCTTTTTATTTATTTTAAGTCATTTTTATATTTGTCCAATTTTCAAATAGTGCATTAATTATTTATTACGATATCATGACTTTTTGGTAGCTAAATTAAAATCATAACGGTATTTGGAAAAGAAATCAATGTAAATTATTTTATGATTTTTCTAATAAATTTTATCAAAGGTAGCTACATTAAAATCGGTAAATTAATGTGGAAACAACATTAGTTTTCTAAAAATGTATATATGTATAAAATAATAAATAAATAAAAAAACCACCAAAATCCGACCTGCCGGATTTGAAGCACGGCCTAAGGATTTCAGCAACCAGACTAGAGTCCTCGGCTACACCAACTGAGCTAAGGATGGTCCTGTCCAATGTTCACGTTGACCCTTTAAAAAAAATAATAATAATATTATTGGCTATGTAAATTACTTATTTTGATAGTTAAAAAAAAAACCTATTTTTAAGCTGTGTTTGATTGCAACAAATTCTATGAACAATGTCACATTCGAGAAAAACGAATTACACTTTGGCCGTTTGATTGTAACATGGAAATGAAAATCGAATTTCCAAGTACAACCACTTTAGTTACATTTTCTTTGTTTTCATGGAAAACAAATTCCTATGAATTTAGTGAATTTTTATTTTTCAACTAATTTTTAATTAGAATTTCTTTCCACGTTTGTCTATCAAATGGAGTCTTACTTGCTTTTGAACTCAAAAAATATGCTCAGCACATTTGACTAATGTATACATAAATTTACTAAAGTTAAATAATACTTCATTATTCACCAAAGAATTAATTCAGTAACATCAAGTCGAAATTCTTCCAATCCTAGTGAGACTAACCTCGTCAATTGTTTGAGCAAAAATCCCTTATCTAGGGATCACTCTACACGAATTTTTTAAAAGGCCATCTAGAAAATTAAAAATGACTCAACTTTGAAATTTTTTTCATAACTTGAGAATTTCTATTTTTTATCCGTTTGATTGTAAGGGTGAAAAATGGGTGGCAAGAAAATATTT